>JAHDVE020010251.1:0-41225 GCA_022606495.2 Halesus radiatus
AATGTTAGCGTGTTATTAAAATATCATAACATTCTTTTCACAGTTCTGCAATGTACGCACCCCAACGCGGTAAAACATAATCATATTATGGATATTGGAAGAAACGTGAAATTAGCAACACAACGCCACCTGCGAAATTGATCCTGTTTTTAAGGTTTGGGGCAGAGTGATGCCAGACTAAAAAAATCATAAGCCATAAACCATTGGTAAAGCTATTCTCAACCAAATATTATTATGAGTAACGATTTTAACACGAGCGGTATAAGGTCCTATCGCTCGCATAGCTATACCATCGCGATAAAGGAGTAATAAGGATTCATTATAAGTAAGATGGCTGTAGTCTGCTGAGAGTCCATTTTCGTGATATCTTACTTGTTTTTGTAAAAATTATGTTTTCATAAATTATACTATTTTACAAAATTATGTTATAATATATATTTATAAAAATTATATATCTTATCTACCTTAAGTAGTTTCCCAAGTATAGGAGATTCAGCGGCCACCTCTGATAGGGAGCACCAACATATCGGACAGACGGACTTCAACCTTTGGAGCATAGACAGGTGGGAATGCTTTCCTTGTTCTACCGGTATTTTAATGGAAGATACTATCGTCATTGATCCCTTCGGCACCGGTGCACTTCTTATTTCATTCATACAATGTCTCATACATTCCCTTCTGTTATTCCGAGATTTCGTTCGACTGAACATGAACAATATATTTTAAAAATATATTTTTACTTATAAAAACCTTAGCAAATTCTTTAAAATAAGAATCGCTGTTTTAGCATACGAAAACAAAATTATATTATTATTTTTATACACAATAATTATTAATCTAAAACACTCATCCAAATTGAAAAAACCTTCCGAGCAAAGATAAATGTCGCCGGCAGGACTCGAACCCGCACCCTTCTAATGTCCAGTTAGATGCTCTACCGTTGAGCTACGTCGGCTTATCGCAAACCCGCCAAGTTAATCAATATATACTAGTGTTCCATTCAATAATTACTGTTTTTATTATATTTTCACCTGTAAACAACCAACTTTATTAGTATGAGAGAGGCTTGTAACGGCTAAATCCCTCAATCCCTGCCGGCGACATTTATCTTTGCTCGGAAGGTTTTTTCAATTTGGATGAGTGTTTTAGATTAATAATTATTGTTTATAAAAATAATAATTGTTACCCTTTGCGCTATGCACAAAAATCTTGTCTTAAGTTTTTAAGAACTCTAGTTTATCAATTAACAAAATTATATGTTTAAAAATCAATTATTAATTATTTCTGTGTTTATTTTTTTTTATTCAACGTAAATTAAATTTAATAATGTTATTATTAAGTTAATTAATAAAGTAAAGAAAATTATGTATCCACCGCTTCTCAGTATGTTCACATTATCAAAGCAATATAACCCATTTAAATAAACCAATAAAGAAAACATTATCATTTAAAAACCTAACATAGTAGAGAATATTAACTATTTTCTAAATAAATCGGTTTTAACGATAATAAATCATTATTTTCAAAAACCCGTCCAAATTAGAGTGGGGGGGGGGAGTAAATAAAATCGTATAAATAAGTCGTCGCAATGTGGATTAACCACAGTTTGAAAATGGCCTTGAATGCCGAAAAAGCTGTCACAACAATAAAAACTAAATATCCTTTCAGAACTTAATATTAACATTAATAAATTTAATTTCAAAAATCACATACATAGCATACATGTCTTTAGGTCCCATATCCCCAGCGCAGCGTACTGCAGAAACAAATAGAATGTGGTGCGTTACGTGAAAACAAAAACCAAGCGCTTTGGCTCTGTCAGTAACTAGAGAGCGCAAGCTTTCGAATTTAATTGGATGTTACTAACATTTATTGGAAAATTTTTACACAGTTACGAAGTGTTTACATTTTTTTAATGTTTTTTTTTAAATTTCACAATATTGGCTGAAGCACCGCTTCAGGAAAGCAGTAGATTTAAACTGATTAAAGCAGTTAAGCAATTAATCACAAATGTTATTTTTTAATAAAACATTAAATAACAAATATATATTAGAAATTAAAAAATTATTTTTTTGTATTATTAATATAAATAAAATCGAGAAAATAAAATTAACCTTTTAAATAATTGCTTAATCACTTTTTGTTTGTGTTTATAATTTGACTATTCTTAGATTATTGTGTTCTATGTTTATCGTTCGTCTATACTTGACATTATTATTTTTTTGTATTCTGTATGTACTGATGAGGAAAGCTTCGCTTTCGAAACATTTTGATATTTATATATTAAAAAAGTAATGTTTAGAAAGTCATTTTTAATAATTGGTTAATTGTTTAAAGTTCGACTAAAATAGATACAATTTCTTTTGTAATTTTGTGAATTCCAAATACGTGACCTCTGGGTTCAGGGTCAAGGACATTAGCACTGCCGTAGCGTTACAGCTTTTATCGAATCCCCCAGTAAGATTTCCTTGCAAAGCGTTCACACCATATATATTATGTAATTTAAAGCCTTTTTAATTAAGGAAATTACCTCTATTTAATAAAGCCTTTTCAAGCACGATTTAAGCAAAGTGCTTCTTGTTGGGATTTAAGGGTGAAATTCAGGACGCGCTGAATTATGATTCTCTGAGAGAGAAGACACAAAGGGGCTTAATTTCCTCAGTCAGATAAAATTAATCTTCGATAAATCAACTGGGCTTATCGTTGAGTATCGCTTTCTCTTCTTTGTAAGGAGATATCTTATTTTGGCTGCACTGCTGTGAACACCTATATAGGGTGGGAATACCGACGCTTATTTGAATAAGAGGAAAATTCATAAATTATTGTTTTTGAAACAATGCTAACGATATTCAAACAAATATTAGTAGAACACACAAATATAATAAAGATTAATGTGCGAGAATCGAAATCTAATTTATCGCACAAGAGTCCCAATTGTCAGTGAGACTATGACATCCGCGACATGGGGTATGTTGTGAGACTACAATAAAATATTTTCTACTAATAATTTTTTTTATAATTTGCAAAAGTTTTAATAGAATTTATTAAATCTATTAAAATAAACATCATGGCAAATGGTTACTTGAATAAGAAAATTTCGCCATCTGTATAAATAGTAAAGTCGATGACTTATAGTCCACCTTTAAAATAAAGTGGTAATACAAATTCCCCAAAATATAGATATTACCGCAACAGACAATTAAAATGCACGAAGATAATAGATGATTTATCACCACCTTAATTGATTTAAGTCCGTTTTATCACAAAATGAGATTTCAATGCCAATATTAACCTTTCTTTTACGCATGGTATAAACAAAAATCTTGTATCTGCATGATCATTATAAGTTACCAAAACATCGTTTAAATAAAGTACACAGTCAACATCGAAACAATTTATTGGAATTTTCTTAACTTAAAACAATTTACTATGCACTATGTCAATTTTCAACCGAATACGGTATTATAGTTCTGTCATTGATCCCATCTTTAAAGCTCTGAAACTAAATGTATAGATTATTCTAAAACTGCTGATCACCAACAGTTCAGACAAAATCTTTAGGGAATTCTATCATTTGGAGATTAGGCAAGTTTATTATTTATCAAATATTTTCACATTTTAAATTATTTATTTACCTACTTTCATCACTTATTTTAAATTTTTGTTTGTGGTTTTTAATTGGTTCTATTTGCTCTTTATTTTTCAATACTTGTCATTATCTTTAGTGAGTAAATTGTTCATCCTGGTTATGGGGAGTTTGCTCCTGAAACATGTAGATATTTACATATTAAATATAGTGCTTTTAAACAAAGTAATTATTACCTAACTAACTAACTAACTAACCATCACGCCGTTTCTCCGCAGGGGTAGGCAGAGCGGACGGACCGCCAAACAACTCGATCTTGGCATACACTTCTTGCTTCATTCACATTCATACAACGCCTCATACATTCTCTTCTGTTATTCCGACTTCTGACATGGCCCGACTCGAGTATTTGATTCACTTGATAGTGCCATGTCTTCCTCGGGCGTCCCCGGCTTCTTCTTCCATTCACATTCGCGTCATATATTCTCCTTACACTCCTTTCTTAGTTCATTTGCTCTACATACCCAAACCATCTAAGCGTCCCTTTCTTAATCTAATTATTACCGATTTAATTAATTTTGTATTCTATACTCAACGCACGATGAGAACAATTTGCAAAAGAATTGATGACCCTTCTTTTATTTTGCTTCTATCAATAAGAATAATTTGTTATTACTCTATTAAATATTACTAATAAAACAATACATAAATATAACTAAGTAAAGCACTTCGAAAGCGTAAAGTAAAATTCATATTAGTTTAAGAAATAATATTTTTTTTGTTCCTCCATAATTTTCTATATTTAACCGTATTATTTGCAATAACTCTTAATATTTGTGTGTATGTATAAGTTTGAACATTCTTTCATATAATTCATTGTAATTCTTCATTTAATTTTGTACAAATTTTCATTTAATTAAATATAATTTTTCAATTAATAAAAAATGAGTTTTCATTTAATTTAATATAATTTTTCATTTAATTAAACTTTTTTTTTTAAATATAATTTAATACAATTTTTCATTGAATTTAATGTAAGTTCATATTTAATTTAATATAATTTTAATATAATTTAAATAATCTTTATTTCGGAATCTATAGTAAGAGCGTTGTTTGAAACTAAAAGAAAATGATAAATAAATAACGACCAGCGATTTCGAACAAATATGAATTCGTAAAGTAAATATAATTTAAGCAAAGGTTATGATTTTCATAGCAGGTGTTAAAGTTTGTTTAATATTAAGACAGCTGTAAATATTTAGAAACTATGTCAACTCAGTTGACAGCGCCGGTACAGTCGCCAATTAGCGTAAGGTTTAATATCCACATCGCGACATATTACTTTTTAATAAAATAAACACATGATTTTAATTAATTATGTTTCAGTATTCAAATGATCAAAGTAATTAGTCTTAGTCATTGTAGGCCTTAGTAAAATTTAATAAAAATTATTGCAGCCTTCATAAAACACAAAATATAGAAAAATAAGAGAAAAAAGTTCTTAAAAATCAGAGTTCTAATAATGAATTCTCGAAATTCTTTTTTCTATCCTCTTTTTTAAAAGTAAACAAACAAAAGTTTAAAAAATCGCAGAGAATCACTGGAATACGAACACCAAATTTCGTGGAGATCAAATTACTGTGGTAATTATCGTAGAAAAGCTTAGAAAACAAATGTTTTCTCCTTAATCATTTACTGACTTTTCTTTGCTTCCTGTCAGGATGGGGGAGAGGTTTCTTTAAATCCGTCGTATGAAAGTTAATTACTTTCCTTGTATAATTATTGTACAAAGGCGGTTGACAGATATATCAACATGGGAAGACATTATCAAAATGCCAATAATCATTTCAATACAAGCTACATATTTGTGTAAGGACCGATAAAATTTAAAGTTTACATTTTCAGTATCGAACTAAAAACAAGTTTTTCCATACAATATTTTTCTTCACAGCGCGGGAACGATTGACAACCTTCTGACTTAAGGTCAATAGAGTGAACCGTTATACTATGAAGGTCGTTATCAATAGCTATATGTGTACTAGCAGCTGATTGCCTTCAAAAGATACACATTATGCTCTGAGAAAGGAAGCTTTCTAATGATGAGCGATCACTATTTTTACTAAAAGGCAGAAAACCTGAGGGGTGTATCAAAAAGGAAAAATCCTCTTATTGTGTCGTCATCAAGTTGGGATCTATAATTTCTAATTATTTTTAATTGCTGGGTTAATAAAAAAATCATTAAATATTATTTAAATAAATGAATAAATAAGAAGTGGTAAGTTTCTTCAATTGTGGAAGACTTTCCAAATAATAACAATTCCGAAGAAATGAATAGAATGACATTTTACTAATTTAGGCCAGTGAACACCCTTCCTAAATATGAACAAGTTCTAGAATTCATATTAAAAAAAAAACAACTTCTTCAATTTTTAGAGAAAAATAATATATTTCTTGAAGAACAATGCGAGTTCAATGGTGCAATGTTTATTGAAGTAATTTGTAATTTTTCATTACATATTGTCAAATTGATTGGAATTTTTTGTGTGTAAGATATATTATGTTCATATAAAAATACATGTAACCAATGCATTTATGTTCTATCTTAGGTTAAAAAATAAAATGAAATATTAATTTAACATTAAATATCTAATGTTTTATTAAAAAAAGAATGTGGAAAACTCGGGCGCGGCCGATTAGTTACTACTAGTTATATCATGAAACTCTTTTACGTTAATTCATGGTTTTCTTATCTTATACTGTACCCTGTTCCATATATTAAGGTATTCCGGGTAAGGCATTCAGAAGCTAATTCTACTAGTGCGTTATTTATTTATTTGTAAGAAAAAAACAGCTTTTAATTCAAATTTATATACAAAAAAAATTTAACAAACGGTAAGCAAACTAAGTTTCTTATGCTAACAGTGGTTAAGTACAGATGTTGTATTATAAAAAAAAAAAAACAAAATAAGAACGAAGGAGGAGAGGAAGAGGAAGATAGGATCGGGACAGGAGATGCTCCCGATACATTTTATAATCGTGCATCAATTTGCGGTCGTACGTATTACATGGGTTCATCTCCGAAGGCTTCCCGAATCATGGCCAGGGTCTCGATACCAATTTTTTTCAGCCGAACGCAGAATTTGATGGCTGCCCGCGGCTTCAGGAAAAATGTTTCGTTTGGAAAAAAAGTCTAATTTAAAAAAAAATATTATTGATCTTTTTCAGATTTATTATCATATTTAATCTCCCCCGAAGTTATTGCACTTTACCCACGAACACTTTTTATATCGCGTTTCAGTTAAATTCTGAAAATTCCAGTAGAATATAATATTTAACAAAAAAATATTAGAAACGTTAAGCCATGGTCTGTTTTTATGAAAACATTACAATGTATTTCTGCAACGAGATTACAGCTTAAAAATACAAATATTTAATACGCTGTTTTACAAAAAAATTAAAAATAAATTTGATGGGCTGTCGGGAAAAAATACAACCTTTTTCAACTTGTTCCTGTTTTCGTACAAAATATTCGCAAATTACCTTTACCCACAAAAACTAATCCTATATACGGACATTAGTTCGGCTTCATTACCCGCATTTCTCAACTCGGAATGAGAACACTTAGGCTGGAACGAATGTGAGAGGATATACGAGTGTACGTCATTTCATATTTTTTATTCTGGAAAGCCGTGAAATGAACAGATGGAATACAATTCGAACGGGAAATATATGTAAGAGCAAATGATGTAGCTTTTAAATAATAATGCGGATTATCGATGGTGATTTCATATTGAGGAATTCCTTCCCGTGTTTCCTCTCGCTTCGAATGATTCCTCCATTATCATTTTATACTCGTACGATATTCTCGTTTCTCGTGTATTTCGTGAAATATGTGTATTCGGTTACAGAGTTCTCTTTTATTATTTTGTTTATCTAGAAACAATTGTAAATTAAACATAATTTAATCTTAATAATATTAGTTTTAATATTCTCCTGATGAAGGAAGGGTGCTTCCGAAGCCGGTAGAGTTTTGATAAAATAAAAGTGGTCTACAACAAATTTATGTGTTTTTTATTGTAAATTATGGCGAGCCACAAAGTTAATGCTTTTTACAAATATGTAATCTTAATAAATTCAATAATTACTTTATGGTTGACGTAATTCTAAATAAAACAAACTCTTTGTTTTGAACAATACTATGTCAATACTAGCTTTTTTTTGTTTTATTTTTGTATAATGGAACTTAATATGAACTAAACTTGTCAATTTGACTGTCCTAAAATAGGATTTGTTTCTAGTTGGGCAGTCAAAGCTTTCTTAAATGTTGATGTTAAATAATGACAGCGCCCTTGAGGTGATTTTTCACAAAAACGGCGCTATACAAATCATCCAAGTATTATTATTTAAAAAAATAAATAAAACAATAACTTTGTTTTACATCACTTTTATTTATACTTTAGCCGACCGGGTTTCGCTACTACCGTAGCTGCTTCGGGGCAGTATACAACTAAACTATGAACCAAGATGCACATGTGTTATAGATTGATAGAAACAGGCTAGTGAAGGGCCAAGGGTGGGAGATCAGCAGGTACCTGCTGACCGGGAAGGGTGTGTACTTTGTTTATTGGGAATAATTTAATGATTGGACTTTTATTTAAATTTATTTGAGTGGATTGTACTTTTATTTAACTAAATTTATATGAGTCTACTATTAGTGTTTTAAATAATAAATAATCAAATAAATTTAAATAAAAGTCCAATCCTTAAATTATTCCCAATAAACAAAGTACATTCCCTTCCCGGTCAGCAGGTACCTGCTGATCTCCCACCCGTGGCCCGACTATGCACCGGTGCCGAAGGGATTAATGACGCTAGTTCTTCGGAGCATCTTCCATTAAAATACCGGTAGAACAAGGACAGCATTCCCACCTGACGTCTGTGCTCCAAAGATTGCAACCCGTTTGTTAAGATAGGTGCATCTATCAACTGTAGCACCCATTTCTGCACAGAGTCAAGGGTTTTTTCAGATATTTTGGGACTCCCGACAAGAGTTGGCTGCCAAATTCGACAGTGCGCACTTGCGATTTGTACAGGGAAATTTATGATCTAAATGTGTCCACAAGTTAAAGCTTTTCCTTGCGCCTTAAGATCCGCGATATTCGAATTTAGGCCTTTCTGCAAGGTATTTTGTATAGCAAAAGATGATTGTTTTTTAATTTAAAAAATAAAACAATAACTTTGTTTACATCACTTTTATTTTATACTTTTGCCGACCGGCAGTATACTGCCCTGAAGAAACTACGGTAGTAGCGAAACCCGATCGGCAAAATTATAAAATGAAAGTGACGTAAACAAAGTTATTGTTTTATTTTTAAAATTATAATGTCACCAAGTTACCGCTTCATATGAAAAAAATATTGTTTTTATTTGAATTCCCTATTCCTGCATTTACGTGTATGTATGTGTTTTTATTTATATTTACTAGAAGCGGTGATTTCTCAAATTGTCTATAAACGAACTGAGAGCATGATTTACATATATATATGTGTGCCTTTTTGCATATAAATATTCCTGAGACAGAGCTAGTCGGGAATATTCCATATACTAGATCTATTGGTACTCTTTACCAATATTTACCAGTTTCAATGAGGTTGATTGTAAGAAAAGAGGTAGATACTTTCAGTGTGGCCCCGGTGAGAGATAGACAATTAAAATCGAGCATTATCACTATTAGTTTGTCCTTTCCATATGGAGTTATGAAATTTAAAAAAAAAACAGACAATACGTCTAATTACCACCATGATCCGTTTGAAATTACACACGACACACATACGAAAAAAAGGGAAAATTTCTTTGATTTAATGAATGCCGAGGGCCAAACCAAATCAATACGCGAGCCATACTATTTATTTTGGTCAATAAAAATATAGATATATAAGAAAAACACTTCGTCTACCGGTTATGCTTTTCCCAAGCTTCGTCGTGGAAAAAATTAAAACTAAACAAAAATAGAGGCCCAGAGTGAGCAGGTTCATATAGGTGAGATAGAAATATACATAAATAAAATAAAGTGGTTTGTCACAAACACATTATTCATTTAAATCATTAATATTAGAATCAAAAAACAAATTAAATATTTAAATAACAATGGTTTTTCGGAATTCGAAAATCATTAAATTTAATTATCTTTTACCTAAAATCTGAGCACCGGCGGTAATATTCAATACAACAATGGTTTTGCCATCATCCTCCCTCTGGCAATAAAAACCATTACAAAATTAACCGACTTCAAAAGAAGTATTAAGATATGGATTATGGACACGGTAACAAACAATATAGATATGATGTTGCAACCAAACAGAGTTAACGATCACGGTATATTTTTTTCTGGATTTTGCAATTTTTATTCATTTATTGCATTATAATATTCGTCTAGATATATTTTAAAATAATTACGAAAACTTACCTGAAAATTAACGAAATTACAAAAAAATTGACCGAATTTATAATCCAGACATAAAACCATGTACAATGTGACCTTAGAACGGGGTACCTCAGTAAAGTCCCTTTTTGGGTCTTTTGTAAAACATTATGAAATATATAAATATATAGATGGTACTGAACATAAGGTTATTTGCAATTTAAAGTATTTGTTTAAGATTATTAATTAAATTTTTTATACCCCTGAACTCTTATATTTGAGTTTTTTTCATGTTCTTGGCAGGACAGTTACAAGGCAGTACCGATCATTTTTTCTAATAATTTGACTTCATCGGCGCAATTTTATATTTCTATGCCACGAATTCAACATCTGAGGAACAAATACTTCGATGTTATTGGCACATCAATGTTACATTTAAATCATGTATTAATACGGTTTTCTCATCGAGTAGCGATAGGTTATTTGATGAAATTATTTAACTCTGGATAAAAGTGTCATATTATTTTGTTTACTTTTATATTACCTATTATAATATATACCTTTAAAATAGTATTTATAAATGACTATGTAAAGCCTGTAATAGGCGAAAATAAATAAGGTAATTTAGAGGCTTTCGTAATAAATATCTTCTTCCCCTTGTCCTATTCGAATCGGACCCAACGCATCGACAATGCGCCTCCAAGCTTCCCTGTCCTGTGCTACGTTTACGGCATCCGTCCATAGTAGGTACAGCCTCTCCTTGCAAAGCCTCTGGAGTTACTTCTCCCACCTGTATTTGGGGCGGCCCACTGGACGTCTTCCCTCTGGAATAACACTCAGATTTCTCAGTGGAAGTCGACCTTCTTAACACGTGCCCCAGCCAGCTGGTTTGCGAATTTTCTATGAAGAGTCAGAGTGGGTAGATGTTAAGCCCATCTGGATCACCGAGCTTCTTTTTCGATCCCGTCTTGTAACTGCTGCAACTCCTCTCAAAAATCTCATTTCAGCAGCTTGGACCCTAGAACGTGTTCGCTCGTTCAACATCCAGATCAGGTTACCATAAGTAAGCGTGGGGCGATACACTGATTTGTATATTGCCAACTTAGCGCAGCTTTCCTTATCGCTGAAATGTTAAGAGGACGCAGCACACCGCTTGCCGCACCTATTTTATGGTCAATTTTTCCATCTTACAGGTCATCGCTTGCCAGGATGAGCAACGTCAAAATAGAAGTTATGGTTGTACGAAGAGACCAAACTCAGTAGAACATCGTCGCTAACGGGGCACAGTTGAAACAGGTTGACCAATTTAACCTTCCAGCGGGCGCGCTGTCGTAAAATTTTACGACAAATGCTCCTTATCGCTTCCCCTACTCTTATCATTTAGTCAAAAGCGTCGAGGCTCGAGCTATTCGAGGGTCAGTGTCTCTTTAAACTACAGACTTACTGGATGTGCTTAGAAGTTTTTGTTATTCATTGATATTTGGAAATTTTGCGACACGCGTTTTAAAGTGTAAGTATATTAAATAAAGTATTTTTTTTCTATTTATTTCACATTAATATAGTTTATTTTTATACAGAACGGGTCGTGTGAAAGTTCCCGTGCTCCTCTCACCACGAGCTCTCAAAATGTTGTGACTGAACCGGAGCGCTAATGGGAAATGGTAAATAGATACCTCCCCGCTCAGTATTTACGAAGCCCTACCAGACGTTAACCCCAGCCCTCATTTCCCCTCGCCTAGTAAGGCCCTGGGTGTTTTTGATTAGACAGACATGGAATTATCTCTGTTTCCATCTAATTGTTAAACTCAGTGTTGGAGTGCATCATCTACCTGTGATCGCGTGGAAGCTGTCCGCGTGGAGACCCAGACATGCTATCAGCGTCTCCCGGTCGCCATTTACTCATGTAAGTTGCTACTATATTCCACTCATTATGTGCTGATTTATAGCTGTGCCTTTTCAAATAGCAAGTCCGGTTGGAGATTTTGTCAGCAACAGATTAGATATCACCCTTTGTGGTGAATCCCGTATGTAATACCTGCCCATGTTTTGTTATAAATAAATCCTGAGTTAAAAGCACACATTCTCTTCAATTAAGTAGCTAGATACCCACTCCGATTCTAAGGCTGCAGCCGACCCATCAACTTTGAGATGAGAAACGCTATGTTTTACCAGCTGAGCTATGCCGCAGTGGAGCCAGTCCTGAATCTGGTCTCAGAGTGAGTTTGTATTGCCTTCTTTTCAGCAACCCTCTTCTCCCCCTTTTCCTCACAATCCTCACACTGACGCCACAATCCTAACACTGGTGACCAACGTGGATGTCGTCGAGTCCCTCTTTTCCCCGCCCCTAACAATTGATAGTAATATTTTTATTAATCAACCTAACTTGTCCTACAGTTATATATTTGGCGTTAACACAAAATTTCTCACTTCCTCTTAATCTATCCCTCCTTTGACGTTCTGACTCCTCCTTTAGTTACATTTATCTCGTATATTGTTCTATTCTATTATATGTAAGCAAATAATTAACATTCTCTATTCTGGGGGGGTTTTACATTTATAATGTATTTTCCCCGTATATAAATGACAACGTTTTCTTAATTGATTTATTAAAATGTATTATATTGTTTCAGAAGTGTGAACGTACTGAGAAGTGGTGAATAAATAAGTGTCCTTATTTTATTAATTAATGTTATATTACGATCATTCGTTGGTTTATTAATTTCCAATTGAAATTTAATCTAAAACCCTTTCTTTCTGCATGCAAGGGTTTACGCTAGTTATTGTCAAGCGGGATGTGATTATTCACTAAAAGATGTTCTGCGAATTTTGAAAAAAAATTTTAAACTCTCGAACTTAATCCCCGGTAGTAACTCTGCTACTGGCTATCAGACCGCGTTTAAGATCTCATGGACCCGACGAAGCTTAACGCAAGAAAAATCAAAGTTGTCATATTAAGTGCATGCAATGTGTGAAACCCGTTATCCGTTCTTCGCTATCCTCTAGTCGGTAGGAGGAAATGGCTTTGAGATTTGGGCCGGAAATGTGCGCGCTCTCGACTGTCTCCGAACTGTTCCGGGGAGTTGCTCCGAGGACATAAGCGGCAAGACTCCTTGGCGGCTGAAGGCTGCCGGCTGCCGGCTGCCGGCTGTAAGCTGGGGGCTAGTGGGATGGAACCGATGCCATGGGTGGAATATATTGAAAGGATGTGTATAGCAGCCTGGTATTTTAACATATTAATTTTACATGTTTTTGTATGTATTGGAAAATCGAAGATCGGAATCAAATCTGTGCTTGGAATGACTACCTTTATTTAGAGACTCTATCTGAATTTTTTTTTTCTTTTGTTTTATTATAGTTATTTTTATATTTAAGTTTACAAAATAACTCATTATAACTTATATACCGTTACATGTAACTAATTATTGTAATTTATATACTATTGGGTACTTCACATATAGCTTTTCTTGCATAACTTAATGTGGTTTTCACATTCAATTTTTAATTTATTGATCGATGCAATTTTTATTGGGACCGGCAGAGTATTATAGCATTTTATCACGTTATTAAATAAACTGCTTTGCTTATTGGCTTTGTTCTTTTTCGGTAGTCTAATTTGCTTACATATGTTCTTGTTCTTGTTCTTACTGTGAATGTCCATGTTGTAAATAATTTTGTTTGAAAAATATATTGGTAACAAGTTGTTTCTGACTATATGCATAAAATGAATACGTTCAATGTCAACATTTGCTTCACTGTTAGCCAATTCAATTCTTTTAACATTTAAGTTCATTTTTTTAAGCAGTAGATAAAATGTGGAGCAATAATAGAGTTTTAAATTGTAAGCGTCATCTTTCTGGACATTTTTTGACGTATTCTTCCTAAAGAAGAAATGTTCTTTCAGCATGTTTATTAAAGGAAAATTTTATGTCTATAAGTATTTCACATTATTTACATTTTCAATAATTTCGCCATCAATTTTTATTTTGCTTTCGCTGCACGTCTTCTTATATACAATTATCATATATTCTGTTTTTTTGTATTCAATTTCAGTTAATTTATGCGTTATTAGTTGAGTTGCTCTCTCCATTCTCCACCCCCTTCTCCATTTCCAACAGCCTCACAATATTTCCTAAAAAGTGGGAGATAAAAATTCTAAACCTAATTTGTCACTGAAATCAAGTAATTTATTACCGATTAATTAAAAACGAATGAAATATTTTCACCCACAACAGAAGCGTTTTTTTCCCTGGCAATTTTAATGTATTAATTCAAATTGCAGGTTATAGATAAAAAGTCCCATCCTAAATGAACACATTGAATGTTGCTACTTTTGGACTGCCATTGTGAATGTGTTCTTTTTGTATCGCTTATATTTTAGTGTATAATATATTGTAATTTTATAAAATGAATATGCACCTGAGGAGTACTGTAGTACTAATATTATGAATAAGTAAGAATGTATCTAATATGTTAAGAATGTATAAATAGAATTTGAAAGGAGCACTGTAGTAGTAATATTATGAATAAGTAAGAATGTATCTAATATGTTAAGAATGTATAAATAGAATTTGAAAGGAGCACTGTAGTAGTAATATTATGAATAAGTAAGAATGTATCTAATATGTTAAGAATGTATAAATAGAATTTGAAAGGAGCACTGTAGAAGTAATATTATGAATAAGTAAGAATGTATCTAATATGTTAAGAATGTATAAATAGAATTTGAAAGGAGCACTGTAGTAGTAATATTATGAATAAGTAAGAATGTATCTAATATGTTAAGAATGTATAAATAGAATTTGAAAGGAGCACTGTAGTAGTAATATTATGAATAAGTAAGAATGTATCTAATATGTTAAGAATGTATAAATAGAATTTGAAAGGAGCACTGTAGAAGTAATATTATGAATAAGTAAGAATGTATCTAATATGTTAAGAATGTATAAATAGAATTTGAAAGGAGCACTGTAGAAGTATACCAATCAATGGAATTAGTTAATCATTATTTTTTAAAGTTTATTTTAGTAAAACGCACTTGAAGTGAATTAACACAAAACTGCGCTATGTAAATGCTATGTTATTAGTATTATAGAATATTGTGATAAGTCAGTACATTTATAAATCGTCACACATTACGAAAGAACGAAAAAAAAATAGTCCACAAATCTTTTTTTTTTTTTGTTCGTACTTTTAATCACATTACACTTCTTTTAAAAAGGGTGTCGATTCATACATGTATTGATTTATTCGATGGAACAGGCGTGAAAAGTTTTTGAAAGATCGCTACAATGATTTGGTACCTAACAGTTTACATAAATAATTTACTGTCGCATTTACTTTTACTTGTAATCTACCGAGAAAATACGTATTCATGAATTCCAAAGAACTGTTTTACGTCATTTTATGATATGTAAAAATATTGTTTCTAATAATAATAATAATAATAAATGTTTTATTATCTTTGTTTTTAATAACAATTAAAAAAATTAATGATGTCCTCACTGGGATTTCCCTTTGCCTAGGATTTCATAAAAAGCTGATAACTTTAGAAATTTTATTTTATAGCATTGAAATAATAACCATTGTAACTAAATATTATATATAGCCAATGTTTTATTACCAACACTTGTACGTCTGCAAATAAATAAAAAATTATAAAATCAAATCCCCATAGGCGTATAAAATCTCTACATGGAAAAATGAATGATTGTCTGTCTATCTGTCTGTCCTCGATTTTCTTGAAAATTACTCAAACGGTTTGGCTGGAAATAGCACATATTGTTTTTTTTTATTATAGCCGGGAAGCTTTAGAGACTAGTTTGAATGAAATCCAATATGTAAAACTGTTGCCATAACGTTTTAAAAATAGTATGAAAACATTAAAAACGCAATCTTTTATTTAGGTTAACCCATATATATACCGCTCTGGTTAGCCACAGACTACATATTTAAAAGGAGAAAATTTTGGAATGAAATAATATTTTCAAACAAATGTTTTTTTTTGTTTGTTTAGAGATAGTAGATCGCTGTCAAATCAATTATGGCACCGAAACGACAAGAAAGAATTTACAACTTTATAAGTTTATTTCTTTATTTCTCTGTCTTTCCTCAAACATTTAATCCGGGCCTCTTTAAAGCCTGCATTAAAAAATCCCTTAATACAGCCCCCTTATTAACCCTCCTCACAACTTTACCCAACCGGAAAGCGATATAGTTACCCTGTACGTGATCTGTACACACAGGGGCGCTCTTGTGAGGTGTGACAATTTATTTTAATTTTTTTTTTTTAAATAATTTTAAAAAAATAATAAGGGAGGCCGGGTACACAACAGATAGTAGTAAATATTTTATTTTGTGTTATTGTATTACTTCGTTAGAAAAATAATTTTCCTCGTTCAAGATTTAATAATTAAGTTTAAAAAATCTTGAAAGATATACTAATTTAACTTTAGATAACTAGAAATATTATACGCAACCAAATGTAAAATGTCTTGTTCACTGTTCTTCAGGATGGTTCTAAAACAGGTATAGTTTTGATTGTTCAATTATTGGTACGTCCACTGCACCGATAATTAGCACGGAAACTGCACTTGCTGAACGCCACTAACTATGAAGTGCGGCAATCAAGTTCATCGTTGTGCTCGATCCTTTAAATAGGACTAATCCCCCATCACCCTGGAACTGCTCTAGCACCAGATGTCGCGGGCAACACCGACTATTAGTTCCAGCTTTTCTCGCAGCAAGTTCGGGACGCCATTTGCAATCGGTAATGCTGGAATCATAACACTTAAATGTAATACTCACATATTTGGTACTCTGGAATATTATATTCGTATAATCGAAGAGCCTGCGAGCTCTTTGCACGGCATATTGTGGAACTTTGTCCTCTGCGGTAAATTCGCTATGTATTAAGATTTCGCGAAGTTTGAAGTGCAAGTCAATGCTCGCATTCTGCACTCATTTAAATAACATTAAGAGGATGGATGGAGAAAAGTTGTGGGGGGAATATGAGACACGTGGACGGAAGAGTCGTGGATGGAAGACACGTTATGAGCAAACCAATTTTTTTACAGAATCTGGTAATGTTTTGAATTGGAATAACAGAAGGGTATGTAATGAAGTAAAAAGGGTTTGTCATGAAGCTTTCGGATAAATACCATTAGAATAAACACTATATTCTTACGTCCTTACGTAAGATAGGGAAATCCATCAGACAGACTGCCCGTTTTTCTTATACTCTTATGAGTTTACTTACTGTAAATGCAATCAAAATAAGGAATACATATCAATAAATCAATACAGAAATGAGAGAAAGAAATATCAATCATTTTATTTGATTAGTATTTAGCCACAGGAATGGTATTATCTAAACCGTATTGCTCTATTACTTGTCTATGGGGGTTTGTGTGTGCTTATAGTTAATAAGTAAATAAAACATTCTAATTAAATTTTATTTTAACAACTTATCAAATTACATAACTGTAATGTTTTACTACTGAAATTAACAAATTTGAAATGAAATATTAAGAGGAACGGCTACCCTGCCTGTTTCATACAAAACTTAATATTGGATTTGAGGCCAAAATACCCATCCAAACTGAATGATATATTTTTTAATTGATGGTTTATTTACTATTTAGTACAGACGAGAAGTATTTTATTTATTTTTGTTTTAAATTATGAAGTCTACGACAAAAAAAAATAATTTTCATAATTTTAGAGGCAACTTAGATTTATTGTATTTCTTTTTAAAATTATCTTATGTACTATGTAAATATGATTACATAAATAAAAATATAAAAACAAAACATTTAAAAAAAAATTTTTACGGCATGTACGGCAAATTTGTATTTCAACGGAAATTGGTCATTTTAATTTAATTTAACGTCCACCATAATGCTTATTTTAATAGTTTAAAAAAATTACTTTATGTTTCATTATATATTATCAAAGTAAACGTAATAAACTTTTTTTTAAATCCCCGTTAGCCCCCAAATAATTGTTAAAGGTGCCTCTAAAATTGCGAAAAATCAATCCCTTCAAGGGCCTATATTTCATAATGTAAAACAAAAATAAATAAATTACTTCTGATCCGTACTAGATATTTACCATACTTTTTCATGAAAAAAGATATGATTCGTTTGGGTGAGTAGTTTGAATTCAAATCTAAAAATAAGTTTTGTTTGAAATAGGCCGCGCAGCCGTTCCTCTTAAACCGAAAAAAAAACTGAGAAAATAAAAAGGTATTGGTCGCATTTGGAAATAGAATACAGAATCTTGCTGGGACAATACTCCAACTACTAAGTTAATGAGACCTAATCATTTCTTCATTTTTATGGCTGTCATATTTCAGTTTAAGAATTACTAATATTGTCCTCAATTTATTCCCATAATTATGGCTAATACGAGAGGAATGGGTTTAATTCTGCTGCACACCTCTCGAGAACCAGGGCGGATTTTCCGTCAGGTCCGCTGGCTTTGTCGACTTTCAACTCATTCAACACCCGGTTAACTTCCTCAGTTAACTGACATTTGGCTCTTCACTATAATTTTAGTAATCTATCACTCACTATACTGGTATGTCCAGTAATCCGGCACTAAAACAAGGGATTCGCGCATATTATTCTATTTCATTCTATATCCCTAAAGTGTCAGTGAGCTTGCTAACGTCGACATTTAGGCATGCACCAAAAGTACATTACGTAACTCTCTTAATTATTGTTTATTAATGGTTCCATATGTTCCATCCTAATCAGTCCATATGTCTTCGAGTAGTACTAGTAACAAGAGATAATATAAGCCTAAGACTTTGCGGAACAGGGTGTACATTTTACACAGATAAGGGAGAAAACACGCACAAGCTTGCTAAAGGATACGACTTCGGACATGAAACTTTGCATGATATTAAAAATAATAAATTGAATATAGTGTAGCAAGTTAAAACAATGAAAGATCGACCAGAAAAATGTAAAACATTAAAAGTTGGTGATTTTCCGAAGATGAAAACTGCTCTTTACACACGGTTTCTACAGCAACGTGCCAAGTACACGCCTATGTTTTTTATATGACTGCAAAGTTCTACCCGAATAAATTTACAATCTAGATGGCGGTTTGAATATACTTACTCGATGCTTGTGTATATGAGACATCTTATCGACGACTTATCTACAAGTGTTGGATGAATATTCTAGAATAAATTATTAATGGAGAATAATTCAAATTCCCAGATGCGACCGACATTTTTTTTTCAAATTCTCGTCTTCACTTATTAAACATTATATATTAATTTTATTTATGAACACGCTTGTCAGAATTATTTCATTGTGTCATGAGGTATAAGTATTTGAAAAATTGAAATAATTTGAAATTTTTACCACCGAAAGTTTTATTAATTTCTAATTTTGAAACTGTCAATTCATGGTGGTATTTCATTTTAATATGATTTTTTAAAATTAAACCATTGTAACTATCATCCATTTATTAACTAAGTCTATGGTATATTGAGCATCTATGTCGGGAGCGAGTGCCATTGCTCGTTCTGGTATTGTACATTTATGACTACGGAATTTATATTTATTGCTGACAGAACGGCTTTACAATTATATTTAAAACTACTTTTGGGGTAGTTTATTACGTCCTAGAAGACGGATGATATTGTGTCAGCTTTTAATTAAAACAGATGGTTATTTCTGGTTTTGTTTCTTAATATACATGCATACATCTTATTCCCTTTATTCTACTCGGGCCGAGTCGCTGTCCTATGTTACGTTAACGGCATCCGTCCATAGTAGGTCCAGCCTCTCCTCGCACAGCCTCTGGAGTTGCTTCTCCCACCTGTGCCTCGGGCGACCTATTGGACGTCTTCCCTCTGGAATAGCACGCAGAAATTTCAGTGGAATTAGACCATCTGGCATTATTAACACGTCCGCAAGCCACCTCAGTTGCAACTTTTTATGAAGAGTAGTAGTGGTTCGATATTAAGCTCTTCCCGGATCATCGATGTTCTTATTCGTGACTCCTGCAATGACTCCTATTTTATGATATAATTTATATAACATATAATAATTTTCTGGTAGAGACTAGTCGGAAGATGACCGTGATAGGGTGAAACTAGTACGGTAGAAAATAAATAAGTGTAAGGTTTTTTAAAGGGTTTTTAATTTAAAAAAAAATTTGTATCGAAAGTTGAATATTGATTATTTTTGGCGTATTACGCCGTCTTACATTTCTTCTTCTTTTTAGTCAACGCTTTGAATGACGTATTACGCCCAATAATCCGCATTCCATTCCCCAAAAATCAATAAGGATAATTTGAAAAATAGTTTCTATCGTTTGAATATTTTACATGAAGCAATCACTTTGTCTGATGTAATATTTTATTTATATATTTGTTCTCTGACGACCTCCCTTATACCATGTAGGTACATAATATCTATTAAGGTTTCGTGATTTATTAAACACCTTCAAAGTTATTGATGAAAAAACATTATGCCTCGTCGGGTTCAAAGAAATTATTTGTTTTTTGTCATAAACTTGAAAGATTGTTAAAATGAAATATTGTATGACAAAGTTACCGAAATCACAGTTAAGGAAATAATTATCAAAAAGAGTTAAAGAATAAAATATGCAGAGAAAAAAATCATTTTAAAATCGGAAAAATGCATTTAAACTTATTCGTAAATATTCTCCTAAAAGTTTTATTTCAAACAATAAATAAACGTTTGTTTTTATTTTTTTAATTTCCCTGCACCCCTGGGAAAATCCACCTAAAACATAACGTATAAAAGGACTGATCTCAAATACCCTTTGGTAATTAATATCATCCTTTTTTCATAGTAACTCCACAAAGGAGGCTCAGAGAGAAATAATTTCCCTCAAGATCTATATATCTTTGGGGATGCTGTAAGGAGGGTCTTTGGGAGGATAAGAAGGAGTGAACTTGGGTCTTAAAGAGACCCATGTTGTTGGAGGTAGAAAACACAAAGGCTGGCAGATCATTACAAAAGCCGAGCTGTTGAACAGAACGAGTCGTAGAAGCGACCCATTCTCATGTGACATATGTCAACCGTATGCAAATGTTGGGAACGCGTTTGGCGTGTTTTTCTACTATGCGCCGGTGCTGAAGGGATCAATGACGCTAGTTCCTCAGAGCATTTTCCATTAAACTACCGGTAGAATAAGGACAGCATTCCCACCTGACGTCTGTGCTCCAAAGATTGCAACCCGTTTGTTAAGATATGTGAATCTATTAATCGGACCGCCCATTTGTGCAGAGTCAAGGGTTTTTTTCAGATATTTTGGGAGTCCCGACCAGAGGTGGCTGCCAAATTCTACAGTAGGGCGCACTTGCGATTTTTAAAGGGTCATAAGTTGTGTACTATTAAAGTATCTGCGGGCTCTGTACAGTACGCCCAGCTTCTGAGAGGTTAACTTGACTCTGACTTCCACGGAGTCCCCATACCTGAGCTGGTCAATTAAGGTTACACCCCTATTATATACATAATTATAATCATCAGCCACATTCCATCCACTGCTCGATGAACGTCTCTTGAATCATATTTAGTTTTCAATTGCGTGCCTTTCGCCTCCAGGTGTATTAATATAACTTATTCACACTAATGCGTTCTCAGCAGTCGTCTATCACAGTCGACCACAAATTCTACGCTTCTGACTCGAAATAATTTATTGATAAGGAATTACCACCATCCATCAAATATACATGATTTGTGCCTCGAACAGAAATCAATCCGGTTTTTTTCCGTTTATATAAAGTAGCTTTTAATGCCTTTCGATATTTTATATTCTAAATTCATACCGTACGTTCCATTTCAAATTCAAAACATTAATACTCGTATGTATTCTTATTTAGAATATTCTAACTCAGCATGTTCGTTCAAAACACTTTAGCGTGAAACCCTTCCACGTTTTTAAAACTTAGGAAAGTATTACTGATATATAGAGTAACTTACTAGCAGTATTACTCACTGTAATACGTGTTAGATGATATCATTGTGCTATTGCCCCAGAAGTTCGGAATATTTTGCTTGTATTCGATGTGGAAAATATTATTTTGATTTCATTTTGTAAGGGATAATTGCTGGCGTCGTGTCGGCTTGTCAACTTCAGCATCGAGTTCTTGTGATGCTTTACTAGAATTAATAAAAACGGATTTTGAGGGAAACTATCCTTTATAGGAACACCGCAAGCGGGACGTGACAACAACAAGCCTAAACCCCTACATACAGAAAGAAAGGGTCTAAGATTAAATTTACTTGAACAATTGGAAATTAATAAACGAACGAATGATCCTAATATAAGATTAATTAATAAAATAAGGAATCTTATTTATTCCACATTTCTCAGTATTTTTACACTTCAAAACAATAAAACACATTTAAATAAATCAATACGCGGAAAACATATCATAAATATAAAAAAAAACTCACAGAATAGAGAAATTTAATTGTTTTCTAACTAAATCGGTTTTACAGAGAATAATTAATTATTTTAATGACCAGTCCAAATTAGAATTGAGTGGGAGTAAATAAATTCGCATAAATAAGTCGTCGCAATGTAGATTAACCGCAGCTTGAAAATGGAATTGAACGCCAAAATATCTGTCACAATAATGAAAACTAAAATACTTGCAGAACTTAATAGTAACATTATTATATATCATTTACGTTAAATTTAAAAAAAAATTAACTGATGCATACTAATTAATCACAAAAACGATTAATAATTAAACATTATTGTTTTGTAGCAGATATCGTTTACGTGTTATCTCAACGCATATTAAATAGATGTAGGAAATCTCCTTTGTACTTTCTCGAAACGATGTAAGTTGCAAGTATAAATGTACATAAAATTAAACATTTGTTATTTCTTTGTGATAAAACCAATCAAATTAACGAATTTAATTGAACCCCCCCCAGCCTCGAGCCCAACTACCTTTTTGTGCCACGTTCATCGCCAATTAAAAAAATAACTAACTCTAACTTGAAACATTTTAGCATAATTCCCCATGATCAGGTGAGAGTAGGAAAACAATTTTGTGCGAATTCTACAATTCCCCAATATAATAGGCTACTTTCTTTGCCGTTCGCAGGTCGCCCGCGAGAAGTTTGCTTATACGGTGCCTTCAACGGCCCATTTCCTACAATGGCGACTGAAATTTCCTTCCAAGCGCCGTTTAGGCAAATAGGATATTCGTGTTAAGATTCCACATTCCATTCTTTTCATTCCCTTTTATTCCCTTTTCGTTCTTCCCTCTCCTCGCAGCACCCACTTCCCGTACCCAGCGAATAGGGGTGAACGTGTTTGTATGTTCATTGTACCCAACCTTTTCTTATATATAGGTACAGACATCCTGTACCTATAAACGATTTGTCATAACTTTATAAAAACACACAAATAATTGAATTTCCACCACTTTTCTTTATCGTTTTCTACAAAATAAAAGTGACTCATCGTAAAAACACATTTCTTATTCATTTTATCATTGCTAGAAAAAAGTAAAGAATTAACATTTTTGTTTTCCTAACATTTGATTAAACTAACTGTGTTCACCGAACTTTGTAGTGAACACTGCGGACAAACTAGATACGTCTTTTTAATTCTTTTAAGAAAAATTCGTTATTAAAAGGTATCATAATGCTACTTAAAGTCATAAATAAAAATTATCTTTCCTTCAAAATTTCAGAATGAAAATGACATACTAATTTTTTTTTCACAAGAAATTACAGATCACAAGTTTTAGTAGCTTTATTCGAAAGATTTTGTGCCCGTCTTACTAGCCAATGGCGTTATACACATCATTATGACATTTTAGCTAGTTCGAACCCTTTCGAAATGTGCAATCGTTTTAATAATTATAACTGAAAATATTAAATAATTGTGCATTTTTAGTGCGATGAACAGAATCAGAAATTACTTCAAAAGATTGGTATTCACTTTGCGGCGCCATTATTATTAAATATATATATTTTTTAAATACTTTGTAATCACCACTATATTAATAAATACATATCAACATATTTTGAAAGAGATGCTTTCCTCATCAGGAATATACAGTACACTAAAAAATAACAATTTCTGAGAAAAAGTATAGACAAATGATAAACATAGAACACAATAATGTAAGAATCAGAAATATTATTATAAATCTTCCTCACATTTTTAACAGTATCCATAGTGTGTGAAAATACATGGTCAGAATAGAAACATGATTTGCTCTACCAAAAATGAGATTTTCCCAGACGGTCTTTCCACATAAGCTTAATACGCCAACATGTTTTAAAAAAAATAGTTTTAGACGACTTTATAACTGAATGCTGCATCCCCGTCAATTTTGTATGTAACCCGCTTTCATGAATATCTGTTCATGCGTTTCTTCGCCTCACTCAATAAATCAATAAATTACCCCACAAAAGCACATCTTAGATCATATTTTTTTCTATAAAAGTGTTTATTTTGAGATTTTTCTTAACAACAATCTCATCAGTACTTTAAAAGATAGAGTCCGATTTCTGAGAAAATGAGATAATAAAGGTATTCTTTAAAATAAGCACAGAATTTATAAGAAATTTAACAAGAAATGTAGTTTTGCTACCGCACATGAATGTAAGGTAGGGACTATGATCGAACATATTATTTATATCACGTTCATTATGAAAAAACAAACAATTACATGTTGTTTTTTTATTATTTAATTACAGATTTCAAACAATACGATTTTTCAGCTGCCATATAATATTATACTTCTTCGAAGATAGAATAGAGAAGCAATAGAAGGAAATAGATATTTTGCCTTTAAATGGTTAGGTACTAAGAAGCACATTCTTCTAATTTTACACGAAATCAGTAGGGGTTATAATAGATTGACGGAATTAAAAGTTCATTTACTGTTCTGAGATCGGTTCTGTAGGGTTGCAGATCCTCAAGCTTAGAAAAACTCGCTTCCAAAATAGGACGCATAAAACTCATCCTTGTTGAAAGCGATATTTAAAACTGAAATTATTATAGTTCTGCAATCAAATATGGTTGAAAAAATGTTTTTCTGGTTACTTTAGACGATTTTATACAAACGTGAATTGCATTCTACTATTATCTTTGTTTTGGAATAACCTTCCTATGGAATATTATTATATTTCACCCTAGAAGACTAATAGTATCTTTTATACGTAAAGGCTAATCACTTGTCAATTTGACTAACACGACTATGGACCCTCACAAAATGCTTTTTTTACGATGGTTTCTAAAGTATATGTTATTTTATAAAATAAATGTGGTAAGTACCTATATAAAGATACAAATATAAGCATGTTTGTAGTTTTTATTAAAAAAAAGTTAACTTATGGCCGGTGCACACGAGGCCAGTATAACAAGCCAGGATAGCAAGCTAACGCCAGTAACCTAGTAAGGAACAATGTTACGTGTAGACAGAACTGAATTTTTTTAACTCAGTGAGGTAGAGAGGAAGCCAGTAAGCCAGCGTCTCAAGACAGAATAGTTTAATAGAATGGGTAAATTTTTGTATAACTGCACGCCTACAAAAAACACTAATTATAATCAATACCACGGGTGGCGCCGAATTCTATATATTAATAAATTTTCATCGCTCAGTACTACTAAATTTCCTTCTGAAATAAAACCTGCATATTATACGAATAACAACTTAGGAAAATTTTTAATTAACTCTAAAGACAAAGAAAATAATTTAAGCCACTCTGGAATTTATAAACTCATATGTAATGATTGTCCTTCCTTTTATATAGGCAAAACCGCCCGTAATTTTAATGTTAGAATCAAAGAACACATACGATGTTTAAATAGTGTAGGTTTTTCGGAATTTGCGGAACATTTGATAAGCTCTAATCACTCTTTTCACCAAACTACGGGAATAAATATTCTACACAAAAATGGAATAGGCCTACGGCTAAATAACTTAAAAGCCCTTGAAATAAAAAAAATCAGTAAAAAATAATAATACCCATATACTAAATAACCAAAAAAATTTAACGTATAGTCCCATTTTAGACCTATTTCCGTTCCCCTCCAACTCTCCCTCTCCTCAAACAAGCCACCACCGTAATTGACGTTCTGTTACCTTCTTTATCTTTCATGGTTTTTTCCCATCGTACATGTAATTAGGTATTTGGTTTTGTAGGTTTTTATTTTTATTTTATTGTTACATTGTTGTCTCCCTCTTAATATTGTTTCTCTCTTTCCCCATTTTCACCCTATATATACTGCACACTCTTGTTATATAATTAGTATGTTCTATGTACTGAAGACGATTCGGCAGAATCAAAACTAGTCGACAAATAAAAAAAAAATAAAAAAATAAAAGTGTATTAAAAGCAAAGTGACTTGTTATTTAATAAATACTTATTATTATTATTAGAGAGATAAACATTATAATGCACATAGCATTAGTCAAAACGACTATTTTAGTCTTATAGGGTTAAGTTAATGTTTATTTTACTAACATAGTGTTAACTTCTAATCCATCATACGTATAATAATAATAATGATAATAATAATTGGATGATTTGTATAGCGCCGTTTTTGTGAAAAATCACCTCAAGGGCGCTGAAAATAGATTTTTTTTTTTTAATTTTGTCTTGTGGATTTCGTTATTTTTCAATCTTCCTAAAATGTGTTTAGCCTTTCATATATTTTTTTTATATAATGATACAAAAACACCAAAAACACTATACTTGACCGGTGTCGCTGAAAATACGACAGTTTCTTCTTATTAGTGTCTGAAAAAGTTTAGAGAGTAATTTGAATGAAGTCCGATATGTAAAACTGTTGCTATAACGTTTTAAAATTAGTATGAAAAACATTGAACCCCCCATATTGTATTGAGGTTAGCCCATAAATATACCACTCTGTTTACCCACAGATTACATATTCAAAATAAGAAAGTTTGTTTTGGATAGAATATTTTTAAAATGGAAAAACACAAGAATATCTAAATATATTTAAAAAAACAAAAAAAAAATCAAATGAACGTTTTTAGTTTCGCTGTTAATATATGTAAATAGTCGTCACAAAGTATTACTTTCGCTGTCAAATCAATTATGGCGCCCAAATGACAAATAAGAATTCACAACTTCATAACTTTATTACAAAAAAAATCCGATATGGCCGGGTACAAGCTGAATAATCGAAACATATCTAATTTACCTACGCTATTAATGCATAATCTGCTATTATTTTAGCGTTGGGTATTTTTACCAAATTGAACAGGAAAAAAATGACATTAAATACTTGAAAGCCCGCTGTACTAATTAGTAAAATTATAATCCCGCAAGTACTGATTAAAAGTATTTTTGTTTGATATATTATTATTTTTAAGTAAAATTTCATAATAATTTGTGGGTCATCCATCCCGACTCCAGCGCTGTGCGTCAGAGACTGGAGATAAGGCCGTCCTGTGAGATTAATTCTGGGATGGTTTTAATGCGAGGGTACATCGCGGGTCATCTTGCGGCCGGGGTGGGGCGCTAATGAAACGTTGGACGAGAGGGTAGTTTTGATTTTAATATCGGTTAATGATAACTAGGATACGGCCTGATTGAAAGTTTAGTAAAAGCTTTTAGTAATGCTTTGTAGTTTAAATAAAAACATATTTTTTGTCAAATTTTACTCGTGTACCCCTATTTTTCATTTTGTTTTGTAAATAAATTTCAGATGATTTTTCTTTTTTTCAAAAGGCAAATATTCATGCACAGAACAGAGATCGGTTTTCTAACAAATAATGAATGGTATTTTTCTACTATAATACAATATCCAGGGAGCGGATACACTTATGATTGTTAGTATGAACCTATTTGCTTGTTTAATATTTTTTTATGATTTCTTCATAGGGTTGGTATGCACTTTGTGGCGTCATTATTAATAAATTAATTAAAAATTATTTTGTCATCACCACTTTATCAATACATACATTTCAGAATGTTTCGAAAGCATTTATTAATTATACGTAGAATCTTTATTCTACGTATAATTATATATTTAATATTCTCGTTTTTTAAAAGAGAATAAATAATCATCTCATCAAAATACCTTATTATATTGGTACCATTGTATTTGGAACATCTGACCTTCTATATATTCTGTTTTTGGATTAATATGAAGATTTTATTTTTACATATTGTTTTGTATATAATAAATATGCATTTTTTTAGCTTTGTAGGACTTTATACATCATTTGGGTGACTTTAAGCTCTATAATTATTATTATACATAAAAAAAGCTATTGTTAATAACAGAAATTAAAGTATAATTTCTTCAAATGCTTTGTAACTTTGTGGCATCATTATTAATTATATAATTTTAAAATGCACTTTGTATATACCACTTTACTTAAAATATATAAATATTTCTACATGTTATTTCTACGCGATATATTTGTTCCATATTTATACATAAGTACCTTTATTTTAATAAATTAATTAAAATATTTTGTATTCATCACTTTATTAACACATTTTCTACATGTTTTGGAAGCGATGCTTTCTTCACCAGGAACGTATAGAATACTAATAAACAATAATGTCAAGTACAGACTATTGAGTATTCATTTATTACTGAAGATGATAGCATTGCTATCGAAACATGTAGAAATATTTATATATTTTAAGTAAAGTGGTATATACAAAGTGTATTTTCAATTTATATAAGAAATTAAAGTATTCATGAGCAAACCAATTATCAAAATGTATATTTTGATAATGATATTGCTCAATACTCTTATTATTCTTCGAGTTAACGTTTCTAAAAAGGTACATAATGTTATTACTTATCTTAATTATAGTTTACTATCAATAGAATAGAAAATTATGTACGGTAAAACTCATCCTTGTTTTGACATTTGACACTCTAACTTTAAAAAAAAACCGGCCATAGATTTGGAGCATTGTGGCGGCCTTTGAAAAATTGAAACTTTGAAATTATTTTAACTATGAAAACTAGAAAAAAATTAAATATATTGGTATTTGAGTTTGAAGGTTATTGATAAATAATAATTGGACTGGAGTTCCTTATTGCGTGATGGTTAATTAACTTTTATTCTAATATTATATCTTAGAAGAAAATGGAAAGATGTTTCCTTGGAAGCCAAAAAAATGGTACAGTGAACTGATAATTAAGTTTATTACGTATGCAGAGCACGTTTCTGATTGAACAAAATTATGAGCCGAAGCTTTGTTCTTAGAGGAGTATTAAAATCCATACGTTCGTTGTTCTTTGAATTTGCCTAATTATGCTTCGTCGGTACGGCTGTAAATTACCTTATTTTTAATGAGTTTTTCCGGCTGTTAGTGAATAATTAATACGAGAAGTTGTTAATAAACTTTCCTCTCGGGAATATTAATGTTATATTGAAATAACATCATATTCCTTCGATGCTGAACTTTTGTATGAAAATACCATTAGCGCTTTGCGTTATTGTGATACCATTTGTGCCCTTTCTATGAAGTTATTAATACAAGTTAATGGCTTTATAGAATAAATCATTCATTTTTCATGACTTAATTTATTTAATATTGGTTTTCAATAAATCAATTTGCTGTAATTTCAGTAAAACGAACAGTGTGCATTTTGCAAATTGTTTTATGGGAAGTTTTTTTTTTAAATCAAATGGAATGAGTATGAACGTGTTTTGTTGAGGCAATGAACACCATGTTCATTTAAATTATTTTTTATATTTATTAATAATGAATTCTTACATTAAAAAACCGCAAAAGAAATAAATTTTTTACAACGAATTTTAATTTTTTTCGTGTGACCTGCTATTTCTTTTCTCACCTTAATTTAATGAAAGATATTTTTAACTGGCAGGAACAAGGCAAGACGCGATATATTTGTTCAATATTTATACATAAGTACCTTTATTTTAATAAATTAATTAAAATATTTTGAATTCATCACTTTATTAACACATTTTCTACATGTTTTGGAAGCGATGCTTTCTTCATCAGGAACATATAGAATACTAATAAATACTAATAATGTCAAGTACAGACTAATGATAAACACAGAACACAATAATGTTAGAATAGACAAATAATAAACATAAACAAAAAATGATTAAAGTAAGTTAGAAATTATTAAAACATTATCACGAAACATTGAATAACAAACAGCTATTTTAAGAAAAAGTATTTTTTAGCGAATATCCACTCAAGACGACTGGAGATATAAATATATCGAATTTTGTTATACGGCCGCATATCCTCTCTGCATACTTATTTTATAAAGAAGGACGTATAGCACAAATAATCCTTTAGGAAAGAATTTTTTTTTATCAAAATCCTTGACCAAATTCCTTCATTAAATTCCTCGAATAAATTCCTCGCCTAAATTCCTTGACTAAATCCCTTGACTAAATTCCTTAAATAAATCCCTTTTTGAAAAAAAATCCTTGACTACAATCCTTGGCTAAATTTCTATAGGGAATCAACTGTCGGAGGGATCAACTATCGGGGGGATCAACTGTTGGAGGGCCAATTGTCGTGGGGCAAACTGTCGGGGGATCAATTGTCATGGAACCAGATTTACATTTAGGTTGACAGAAAACAGAACATATATGAGGATACATTATAATGTTTAGCCTCACATTTAATTAAGTAAAGAGGAGTACAATAGAGGAAACTTTTAGAAACAAAACACACCAAGCAGTGTTAAGATACGTAATTAATAGATTCATATATACTCGTATAGATACAACAGGCATAAAAAAACAATTATTTTTTTTTAATTAGCAGCACAAGATCATTGGGGCATCTATGTAAATCCTTTCTATCTAAGAGACACTTTCTTAGATAATACTTGACCAGCAGTAGAAATAGAAAGATTTTGATTGGATATTGGTAGTTTACTTAGTATTTTCAATAAATTTTACTTTGCTAATACTGTTTAATTTCTTCACTATTAAAGAAATATAAAATTAAAAAGTATGGTGTACCTCGGGTGGTAGTGCAATAGCAACTACTTGTGTATAAAACTATTGTAACTATTATTATAAAAATCATAAAGGTTCGTTCAATAATTGTGTGCAATCTAATTTACACGTTTAAATTCAGATAAATTTCACAATACCTTTATTTGAGCGAGTCTCCTATTTTCTCAAGGCCCTGCGACCCTTTTCACCCGGCGACTCACGCTCGAATTAAACTTGTTTCTCCCTGTTCATTTCCTTTTTTTGCACAGACCATTAAATTGCTACCCAGCCTTTAAGAGTGGCAAAAGGAAAGCTCTGTGGGATGGGAACTCGTCCCGACCGGCTTCAAACGAACCGTTTCTGAATCATTTCAATCCGTTTTCCAACCACCTTGAACGGTTGCACAACCATTTTAAACCGTTATTGAACCGTTTCTCGGATATCGCTGAAAACAATGCAGTTAAAGCACAAAACAACTGCTGCCCATTAAAAGAAAATTCTACTGAAAGATAAATGGGCTCGGACTGAATTCGAAAACTTTAATGCCAACAGTTTTTTTTTGTGACTAAGCTCCACAACGAATTTTGCCAACTGGAACTAAAGTAAAAATACACAATATTGATTGCAAATTTCTGGAAAACTACGAGCTGTAGAAACAAATCTAAGCTTATTTGAAAGACGTTTTTCACTATAACTATCCGCGAATGTCAGAGCGGTTAGATCCTGAATTCGAATCAAAATGAATAGTCTGTTGTTAAAATGTTGAATATTTTTACCAAGCGAGAAAATTATGATTATGTACCGTAATATTTATAATATCAACTGTATAAATACACCATAAACAATAATTACACGTCATAAACCACAAGCATAAGAATGCAGCACAAAACACTTAAAAAGGTAACTATTAAATATGGAATTAGGTCGTACAATGACATCAAAGAGTATAGAATAAAAGCACGAGAAGGAAATAAAAGTAAAATATTGGCGTACATATAAAACATATAGTAAACTTAACTTTTATTAATATTGATTGAAAAGATATGATAGTGTAGCCTTCTTTTACTCACCTGCCGTCCAGTTAAATATATCCGCTACATCTGCAAATTTGTAACGCTCAGTTTGTAATGCTCAGTCCTGGTGTTGTTACATTGAAACGGGATTTTATAACGAGTTGCTTTCGTAGGTATATGAAATTGAGTTAGGATAATTAAATCAGGGCTGTCCATACTACCATTTACAATTTAGAACATAAATATCTAGTTGGAAATAATTCTTCGATCTGGGAGATTTTGTAAAATTAGTTCGTTCATCAAGTAATTATAGTTAATGCTATCAATGGGAATACCGAGTTAATAATTAATGTTCATTATCTGAGCAGACATAATTACGCTGATACTTATCAACCATCATCAGGCTCATTTTATCCCCTCAATATCATCTTCAGCTTCACAACATTCCTTGAAGTTAAGATAGTCATAGACCCACTGGTTTCAGCCAATTAGAACTCTAGTGTGGCTCCAAACATAACAAATAATATACTTACCAAGTATGTCTCGTTAAAGGTTGTCGCGGAGATATAAAGAAAAGAAGGGTCAAAATTTAATAAAAATATTTCTCGACGTGTACGAATTCAGAAGGTTAATTCATAAGCGAGAAGTGATGTGATACTTGAGTCGGGCCATGTCAGAAGTCGGAATAACAGAAGAGAATGTATGAGACGTTGTATGAAAGTGAATGAAGCAAGAAGTGTATGCCAAGATCAAGTTGTTTGGCGGTCCGTCCTCTCTGCCTACCCCTGCGGGGAAACGGCGTGATGGTTAGTTAGTTAGAGAAGTGATGTAAATGCAATTATCAAGTCACTAGGATGTACTACTGCACGACCGATTCAGTGAGGGGCAGGAAAGCGAATGAATCGTGAGCTCTGTGTATAACAGATCGTCGGTCGATTGTCTTTTGTTTGTAGGGATACCATATGTAGAAATAAATTTATGGCTATTAAGTTGCTTGCATATTACAAAACGACAAAACAAACAAAACAATTGTCTCTACTTTTATATAATTATGTTTTTTATTATACTTTGTATCCGAACGGAGGAATTGGTTCTCAATCATTTCTAATTAATGTAGTAGTTTCTAATTAATGTAATTTTAAATTATATATTTTTTTAATTCGATTAAAAGTTTGCAATACTTTATGAAGGTTGTTTTTATTCACAATTTGTTAATCGAATTCACATAACACAAAACATTTAATATAATTCACCCTTCTCAAAAGCAAAAAGGAGAGATAATTCAAATAATTCACCAAATGGAAATAATATAATCTATTTATTTTACTCCGTAAAATTTACGCTAACCGGAATGAATTCTTCATAAAAAATAATTCTCGGGTCAATTGAGCTTTTCCTCCCAGATAAGTGATTACGGTTCCCAGTAATAAATTCCCAATAAAAAATACCAAATAATACACCTGGAATATTGAATGAAAGGCGGAAAAGTCCAATGGGAGCCCCGTAAATCAAGGGAACGTTAATACCCGTTTAAGCGAAAAATGAGGCGTTTTTCAGGATTTTCTGAAGCGTTCTACATTGACGTTTTTTCAGGCAACGTGAATTATAGTCCGGGAATAAACAAACTTTATTGTTTAAAAAAACTTCTGGAGATGATGTTTTAATGCCGTTCATTTTATTTCATTTGGATCCCTTTGAACCGGTTGCTGGAAATAATTCGTACGGTGGATGGCTCTTTATGCTTACGATTACACTAACTTAGAACTTAGAGGTAAACATGTCACTTTTACCAACTCAAATTTATTTTTTATAATATTGATATTTTTCTCTCCAGCTTCTTGATCGAATATCAAGAATTCAACACACCGCCTTCGTTTACAACACAATTTTTCAAATCTTTTCCCATATGTATCATTCGGAATGTATTATGAGGTAAATGAATATTTCATCCTCCATAGTCTTCAAAATATCTTTCGTGGTTCAAAATAGGTCTTTGGCCTAGAAATTATTTGAAAAAGCTGTTTATATTTTGATCTGTCCAGCCGGACTCTTTTGACTCATCGTCTTGTACCATAGTGAAATAGATGGATTAAAACGTTCGTCACTTCTGAACATACTGACCCATAGATTCCTACTCACCCCTCATACTTTTATCCTTTCCAGAAGTTGATGTCATTATTTTCCTTAAAACCCCCCACACAGTATCCCCAGATAAGAGAGGCCCTGAGAGAAAATATGACCCTAAAGGCTTCTGTCTGGAGTTACTGGGGAAAAATTACTATGCTAGAACTCACCGCATTCAAGATTTCGATTCTTCAAATATATTTGTCGAGATAAATAAAAGAAAAATATCTCATTGTTTAATAAAAGTTTAAGGCGAGCACCCAAATTAGGCAGTAAACCTCACTTTGCAGGTTGCTAACGCAAGCAATAAAACTAATAATGTAAATTATATACGGGTAGTTAGGAAAAGACCTAAGGTTTCCAATGACGGAAATTCTCAAACTGTAATATTTTTAATTTTATGATATACGTACCAAAATGTCCAAAAATATGTCCACTCTGAAAACCAATAAAGGCATTTTCAGGAAAAAAATCTTGCTCTGTCAAAAGAACAAAACTGGGTAAGATAATTAAAAACAGGCAATGTGTTTGTCGCCATTAATAAAATTTCGGAATAACAGAAGAGAATGTATGAGACGCTGTATAAAAGTGAATGAAACAAGAAGTGTATGCCAAGATCGAGTTGTTTCGCGGTCCATCCTCTCCGCCTACCCCTGCGGGGAAACGGCGTGATGGTTAGGTAGTTTATTAACAAAATTAAGTAACCGTTTAAGACATACGTTACATGATGTAATTATATGAGCGTTTGTGCACAAATTAATCAGTAACTTGGGAGACAAAACAAATCAGCCGTTAACGATGTTTCTCGGAAAACTGGTGTTGCTTTTAAATAACCCCCACGCTGATGTTGACATTTCTACTAGAATACTGTAATAATTGGATCGCTGCCGTCATGCTAGTGCCTAGACAGCCTGCATTAGAATTATTTTAATGTTTATAATGATAATAATTTTTTTTAATTCTAATTAGATTTTATGAAATCACATCATACTCTCTCAGAGCATATATTCCTTAATTTGTCAAATTTCACACTCAGTATCGTCCGTACCATTCAATTACATATCATATGGAGCGTAAATACGATGCAATGCAATCATGTATTTTCGGTTTGAAAATTTCATGGTCTAGGAACACCATAGATGATTTAATTAAATTCTACAAATAGAGCACACCTTGGCTTTTTGTTTAACCTTTCATTTTTTTGGTGTGTTTTTATAAGCCTTGAAAAAAATAAAGTATCTCCTGCTTACAAAAGCTTTTTCGTATTGTTCGTTGTGGGAAATTAAGTATTTTTAGGAAATGGCCGTCAAAAATTTTAATATTTATACCTGAGCTTTACAAAATAAATTAAAATAAACATTTTGGTGATGTTTTTTTTTTTTGCGTACATGAAAACTTGCAACCGATGTTAAGCGGGAATTTCAACCTTATCGCCACCTGCATAAGTGTCTTCCTCTTCCCTATCTCTTCCCCATCCCCATTCCTTTCAGCTTCACTATATACCAAATTGGGAATGCCATAGTCCCACTGTCTCCGGGCAGTTGAGAAATTAGTGGCAGTCTTTTAGTCTTTCCGACAGATATCTAAATTTTAAATCCGATTATGAATACATTTGCTATCTTAGTAGGGGTGCCCAGGTTCATGGGGTGAGATTTATTCAAATAAATGTCATCGCTTTTGAAGGCACTGACCCCCAGATTCCTACCCACCGCACATATCTGTTTCCTTTCCATAACTTCCTCCCCTTTCCTTTCTTAAAAATACCGTCCAAATAGCATCGCCAAAGATGACATTCCAGGAGAAAATTATTTTCCTCAGGGCCTCCTATGGCAGAGGAAGGATGAAAGTAGACTAAATGCTGTAGAAATGATATCTCCGAGACGAATGTATGGTAAAACCATGTATGATTGTGTGAAAAATCTTGAGATTCGTAAAGCAAGATTAAGAAAGGGACGCTTAGATGGTTTGGTCATGTAGAGCGAATGAATGAAGAAAGAAGTGCAAGGAGAATATATGACGCGAATGTGAATAGAAGAACAAGACATGGCACGATCAAGTGAATCAAATACTTGAGTCGTGCCATGTCAGAAGTCGGAATAACAGAAGAGAATGTATGAGACGTTGTATGAAAGTGAATGAAGCAATAAGTGTATGCCAAGATCGAGTTGTTTGGCGGTCCGTCCTGTCTGCCTACCCCTGGGGGAACGGCGTGATGGTTAATTAGTTTGTTTAGTTATCCTTCTATGCGAAATTAATGTAAAAAACGTTTGCATCAATTTGCACCTGGATACCGTGATTTATAAATTAGCCATAGGTATATTGTTTTATCACACCAACGCTTTAAGGATTTCATTTCTTCTGCATTTTTTATCTAGTTTTTTTTCTTCCTCTGCCAATTCGTTCACTCCTTTCCATACTTAGTGTCAGAACAGTTGTATTTATTTCAAATATGTAATACACAAAAAATCAGAACATATTTCAGACAGCCCGAAGATCCGCCCCCTCCCCGTCAGTTAAGCCTCCATTAATCTTGCCACATGTACCCCTAAAAAGGAAAATCAAAAAGGGCCTTTCCGGATATAATTCCGGATTCGACGGATATCAAATGCTGTCCGTTTGGACGGTCTTCGTATGAAATGGGGTGTCATTTGTAACGAGCGTGGGTCGACCCCACGATAGGCCGTTTTCACGCTGAAATAGGGGTGACTTCTTCACGGACTTTCGCGGGCTCTTTCCAGACCAGGCTTTCTTCAATCACTCGGAAAAAGCGACTTGAATATGCTAAAAAAGTGTGTGATTTTTTAGGACTTGGCTTGAACTCGTTTTGGATTAGATCATGTTGACCTTTAGAGAATTTATGTCGGCTTAAAGATAGGGAAATATCTAAAGATGATGTTTTTCGAAGTAGATCAGCGTTAAAGTTTTAAAATGGCGATTTTGTAAGTAAGTTAAACGTTTTTTTTGCTTATAAGCGTTCATTTAAGGTTCAAACGATCTTATAGTAAGTTGTTCGAAAAAAAAGCTACATTTTTCCATTTGGTTTAATTCAGAAGGTAGACACATCTGAAGTCAGAGGTTCGAGAGAAAGAAATTTGATTTATTCAGTCATTAATTTAATCATTTTATTTAATGTCAACGACAATTTCTTCAGAAACATCAACAAAACTATAGCCAGTTGTCATCGATTCAGTAATTTTGATAAAGGTTAGTTCCTAAACAAGTTAATTTAAAAGTAAGATCCTTGATCACCTCCGATAAACATGTCCATCGCGAGTATTTCGTATTTCATTATATGAATATATGTATGCGTACTAATGTATATTTATATTGCATGTAAATATTAACATATGCGTATTTTTCTTAATTTTCATTTATTTGTATTGCTATTATTATGTAAAAATACATATCTTAATTTTGTTCACCTGAAACTAAACTGCTTCAAAATTATTTACAATCTTTTACTTAATTTTTTATATTTTATTAATTGTAATCTATTTATAATTTTCATAATATGTATATAAAAACCTAGCTAAACAACCACTCTTGTAAATTGCCATCTCAATATGGTCCTTTCATACCTAGTGAGAAGGGTAAAAAAGAAACAAGTATTTATAGATATATGGAATTAAAAAGTAATGAAAATTGTGCAGATTTTTAATATAGTGTTTTTCAATGTAAATTTTAATCTAATGACATTTTTTTTACAATATCGTGACGGTGCCTTATTTAATACAGGCTCGAAACATTCCTCAATTTCGTAGGTAAGTAGACAACTGAGGTGTAGAAATGTCTTTACAAGAAAATTAAGAAATCTTTGCTTTTGTTGGTTCTTAATGAGAGTCATAAAATTAATGTAATACTCAGAACTAAATAGGTATCTAGAAACATATTGATGGAATATGAGAAAGGGAGCACCATATCTTGTGACATCGATACTGCCGTGACTGGTGTGTTATTTTCTATACATTTTCGATCATAGTCAACCTCAGAGACCAGAAGTATTTGTAAAAAGAGCACAGAGATATTTAGGCACGTAGGTTAAATTATATAAAAACGTGAAAGCTTTCAAACAAATCATTTAAAAGTTTGCACAAAGACAGACAAATCATCACATTCGCATGAACGCACTTGAAATCATTATAGCACAGTGTACAAGTATAACGAGTGTATATCAGGCTACCTGTAGATTAATACACTTAGGAATTGTGCCGGGCGCACACACGAGCCATTAAAGCGCACACCTCCCACTAAATACAAATTAAGCTCCACTTTATATTATAATTTTTTGCTTTTAAGCTCCCAGTTCCCTACATAATTTAGCGAAGGAGCTTTTCTACAACGAAACCGTTCCTCGTTCCTACAATCATCCCTTCATATATATATATTTTGACGACGTGACCGCAGAACTTGCTAGAGAAGGAAAAAGGAAAATAAGGCTTTGTTTTATTGCCAGGCTCTGAGAAGCGAAGCGAAGGGTAGCGCCTGAGAAGGCTTTGTTTCATCCCTTATTCCGATTTGTATAAGTCTGATGGATAACAGAAGAACTCCATCATTGATTACGAAGAGGCTTGATACCCCGATCGATCTCTCTGATCGGGTTTATTTTTATTTGCGAATTCAGGAGATTACCTGTTTCCGAACATTTTATTTTAACTCGGCCGATTGTGCGAATGTTGAAACGTAAAAGGGATGAAATACCAATTTTTAGGACTTATTAAAACAAGACACAATTTGTTATCCAATTTGCTTGTAAATTAATTTGTTCCCCACTTTGTTTGACCCAGTTATAGAAGTAGGTACCGTATGTTAATTATTTGAGTAAAGTAGAGACTCTCGAGAAACAATGGATTTTAGAAAATTCCTAATTTTCTAAATTGAACGCAATATCTAATTTAATTTACTCTATTGAAATCTCTTGTTTGTTCTTAAGGATTAAATTAATTGGTTTTATTTGTTTGTAGAGGTCCCCTTTCACGTTTTGATATCTAATATATCATGAAAGTACCTACATAGTCATCCATTTATTCTTTAATATACTGAGAAAATAATTTTGTAAAAAGTTGGCCTGTTATTGGAACCTTCATTTAAGCGTTTGTTCTTATCACTGAGCTATAGCACTAAGTTTTTTACATATTGCGTGTTTAGAAAATAATTAACATTTTAATGTTTTTCCCTATCCAGCATTTATTTTAATTTAAGCGAAGCATTCAAACTAAACTTAATCACTGCTAGGTAGTGTTTTTTTTTCTTCTTATTTCAATGCTGAAATTTGTATTAACAATATGTAACAATAAATAACAACAATCACACATATTAGAAACACTAGATCTCAGAGACAAAAACACATAGAACTAGGAACCACAAACACAACATTTGGACAAAAAAACTTCTTATGCTATAGTACTAAAATTTACAACAAAATCCCACTCTCCTTTAGAAATCACAACAACAAAAAACTCTGGGTACGTTACATAGGGAGATCTGAAAAAAAACATGTTAACACAGACTAACACAGAAACCAATTAAACACCTCACTTTCAACGGCCTCCATGGTCGAGGGATACGGCTCTCGACTACGAATCCGAAAATCGCGGGTTCAAATCCCGGCGTACGCAAGTAAATTTTATTTAATTAAATTATGCTTTTTCACAATTAATTCATATAAAAATAGTATGTAGTATATTTGCGCAGGTTCCAGAGTGGAAGATGCTTTCAGTATCGCCCTTGTGAAAGACCACCATTCAGGATAGAAACGTTGCTTGAAATGGCTTTTAGTCGTGTTTAGTGACTAGATCTGAATAGTCAGGTATTTCCCTTTTTCTTCCCCTTATCTTTCCCCTTCCCAATAATTTCAACTTCACAACATTCCCTAATTGGGGATGAAATAGTCTCACTGGCTCCAGACGGTTGGTAGCAGTTGGGACTCTTGTGCGGTCATCGTATAAAAAAACTTCAAAATTAAATTTTTTTCAACAAGTACATCAATTTAATATAATGTAATTTCATATTTTGTAAATGAAATCCTCAGCACGAGAAATCCTAGTGAGGATATCATTATTTGTTATAAAGAAAGAAGATAATCGAGCTTTATTAATATTATTTTTATTTTGACTGTGTAAATGTTTTTGTGCCGAAAATTCCAAAAGAGCAACGGCCAAACGCTGAATAAAACAGGCTCAGCATAAGTAAATCTACCGTCAGTACTTCTGCATTACAGAAGGCGCATTTCAATGGGAATACATGCTTCTGCTTTCACCGAAATAAAAGTAGAATATAACATTTTAAGACTACATTCCCGTTTGTAATTTAAATAGCTTTTACGAGTATGCTTAGTTCATAGCATGTCTGAATAAGTGTTAGTGTTTTATTGATATTTACATTGGGAGATAAAAGGTGGAATAGTTAGAAAGAAGCTTTCGCGTATTTGCTGGAATTGTAGTGTTACATTGAGGAATACTTGTTTTTTTTAAACCACATTCATGACTTAACTTCCTAGTGAGTTTTTTTTAAAACTACGTTTTAGTGGTAGTATTAATACTTCGTTATGACAAGCCTGATTTGAAGCGTAAGGGATACCATACGATATTAAACTATATAGTTTCACAATAGTTATCAATGGGGCTGCGATCGGGGTCAAATAACATCAGGGACATTTCAATCTATTGATTTTATAGTAACTTCTCAAAATTTATTCATGTAAACCTAATATAATCTAACCTAATTAAGCATAAAAAAATTAAAAAATATCAATTAGGTTAAGTCAGTTTATATTTTCGGGTTATTATGTTTTTTCGTACTTTGAATGACTCTATGTCAATGTTAACCCTTCGATGGGCAATATGGTTTGGCTAGGCCATTTTGATTTTGAAATGCGATTTTTTTTGCGTTGACTTTTTGGCGAACGATTTCTATATACTATACAAGCTGCGTCCAATGGGGCTATTACCGATGAGTTTGGGTTTAGTTGATAGAATAAAAACAAATATAAGACGAAATATTCAAGAAGTGTACCACATCGCATGATCCGGGAGATAATCACCCAGGAAATTATGGATGTAATAGTGCGTGAGACGAACCGTAAAGCAACGGAGGTAAAGGTGGAATGGAATGCCGTTCACCCCCCAGAAA
>JAHDVE020010252.1:0-100868 GCA_022606495.2 Halesus radiatus
TATAAGCGTGCATTTTAATATTTCAACAGTTTAAGAGTTTTATGCATACTTCACCCTGATTTACAATGGCACGAAATAAAGAGCCATAAAGTTCACCCTTTCACGAATCTGCACAACGCAAGAATATTCTTATACTCGTATATTAATATTCTGGAACATAAATTTTCAAAAATTAAAACAACTCTAGCTGCTAAAGTAATAAAAATTGCCACTAAGGCGAACATTCTTCAAATATTTTACTGAGGCTTCCCCGCCATTATTTAAATATAATTATAATGTACCTTCGGTAAGTAAGCAAGATAATAAATTAATTAAAAATTACTTTGTAATCAATTTAAACCTTTTTAAAAATTTCACGCATCTTTTTTTTTTACATACCATATTTGAAATTTTAGCAATCAGAAATATGGTAAAGTAAATATAATGTATAAGCAATTTTTATTTTTAAATACCTACTCTTGAATTAATTTTCGTATTAATATTAATAATAAATATTATTTCTAATACAAATTTATTATTCAATCTTTTATAATAATATTTTTTTTTTAATTTTTGATTAATAGTTACATACTTTAATCAATGTTTGTTTGTTTGTAATTTGTCTATTGTTACATTATTATGTTCTATGTTTATCATTTTTTCTATACTTGAAATTATTATTTTTTAGTATTCTATATATTCCTGAATAGGAAAGCATCGCTTTCTAAACATGTCTATATGTATATATTAATAAAGTAGTGAATACGAAGTAATTTTCAATTAAATTATTAATACTTACGGTGAATACCAATCTTTTGAAGAAATTGTATTAAAGATAATAATTTGGGCATAATTTAAAAAAACATGTTTTTTTTTAATATTTGATTTATGTTAAAAATGTGTCACAAGAAAAGCTTACCGTAATGTGTGCGATCTGGAACTCGGAATATTATTTTCTGTTACTTATGTATTTTAATCGGCTTACCTGGAAAAAAGAAAGAAAGGATTGTGAGTTTAACTGTACGCTTTACATAAATATTAAAATGTTGACTTAACTAATTTCTAAATCGTATTTGCAAATCATTACATTAAAAAGGATCGTATAAATTGAGACACTTAATGGAATATTCCATTAAGCGAAAACGGTTGGCATAAAAATGCAATAAATTCGTGGTTTATAACAAAGTTTTTCTTTTATCTAATAAATAAAGTGTATTTTCAGAACAACATTTACAATGGCGAATAAGTGAAATCGCTGTTCAAAAAAGCTGATAATAAGGTATTACTATAATTTGATGATCCCTATTAGGTTGGCTTCAAAGACATAATGTTTTTGTATCAAATTCCCACGGTATTTTGCATTTTTAAACTTACCAATCCGTATAAAAGAATCGGATGACCCAGAAACATAAGACTTCAGCAACCAAATCGAGTTACACTCATTTTATTTGCTCTTCATCCTACTTACTTTCTCCTTATTAATTCAAAGATGTTTGTCTACAAACGACGTTGTTAGTTGTTATACAGCGCGATATTTCCTTGGAGTGTAGGATAAACAAACTGTTCCGGGAAACAAACAGACCAGCAGTGGATCCGATACATTTCGGACACGGAAAGGAGGCAGGAAGTTGGGCTAGTATTATTTATTTGAGGGGGAAAGTCAATGTCAACACGTTTTGTGGGTCATCATATTTCTGATGAAAAGAGTCTTGAATTAGAAAATTAATATTTTCAACGTAAATCTTGACAATGTAGCAAAAAAATCCCCGTGGTAAGCAGCAATAACTCTTGAACGATACGTTCTGACGTTAAGGCCCCGCATTAATCTATCGAGAATTTAGATTTAGGCAAGAGGTCCGTCTAGCATCGGCTCTGAATCCCGACTGACCGCTGTTGAAAGGCAGATATGATCATTCGAAAGATAGAAAGAGAGCGCCAATGTGAAAAGCGTTTAGAATAAATGGGCGTAGGTGAAATTCTAAAAATATTAACAAAACACGATATATTTAAGATAGATCAAAAATCTCAAGACGAATGCCTTAAGTAGCATTTAAAGAAACACTATGAATTTTTTCAAACCTATAACATGATAAGTAACAGAACAAACCGTTTTTTTTTTTAATTTTTGGAGCGTACTTTTAGATTTTTTTCTATCGAGGGTATTTCATATAGTTACATTTTCAGCCCGTTGACTGATTAGAGATTATCTTCAAAAATAAAAATATTTTTTTCTTAAGTGCATAAAACCTCCAGTTTGTAATATATATCAAGAGAAATTCTGTTTTGACGAACCTTAATTTACACCGCTGGAATGATTTATTTCCAATGGACATCAGAAGGGTGCAGGTTCGAGTCCTGTCGGCGACATTTATCTTTGCTCGGAAAGGTTTTTTTTTCAATTTGGATGAGTGTTTCAGGCTAATAATTATTGCTTATAAAAATAAATAAAAACAAGTTTATAAAAACAATTTTGATGTCCACTGAGACAAAATAAGTTTATCTGTCATTTTTCAAATATACGGGTATATGAATTTAATGTACCTTGTATATTTTCAGGACAGGTTGACAGTTTTATTGTAATCATTCCTCTCTAAATACTAAATACCATTCAATACCGTATATTAATTTATCACGTGTAAAAATAATTTTTAAAATCTAAATTATATTTTTGGTATATGCTATTCCCTTCGCTGTTAAAGGGGTTTAATCCACACAACAACTAATTATCAGATAAAAATCGATCTAATCAAGCAAACAACCAGATAGCAATCACTAGATTAACGGAATCACCATTAATAACTCATTAAAGGGAGGGAAGATTATAGTAGACACAGTACCTCATTACAACTAGAGCCCATTGTACGTATTTTCAGAAGTATATTGTACGCATTCTTGGTTCGGGCTTAACTAGGTACATATATGGAGTTTATGTCTAGGCCAGAAATGACGAACCTTTTGACACATTTCTTCAGGAAGTTCTAATTTTATTTTAAAATATGTATTAGATATCGCTTTTTTATCTTTCTGGTGGGAACTTGTTATTTAGTGCGTACAGTAAATTTATATTTCTGACTCCATCGTATATCCTTACTTGATGTGTGTGCAAACAAAAAAGTATTATTTAACAATTTAAGTGCTACAAGCATAAAATTCGAGGTATAGAAAGACTCAATGTTAAAATTAACTGTTTTAATATGAATCTCTTTATTAGCGTTGTCATCTTACATATCTATGAATCAGGATTTTTTATTGAATATTTTGTTTCATAGGTACATTTTGAAAAAGTCTGTAAAATACAAGAAAATATGTAAACTATTTTTTTTTAGGTATTTTAATAGTTTTTTATCACAGTTCTATGGGTTAAGTGAAAGTTTTCATTTTAAACAAAAATTAAGATAATCATTTTCGTAAAAGAAATAAGTGCTAGCGAAAATAAGAAAGATAAAATATAACATGAAGTGATAATAAGAAACAAATAAAAAAAAGCATTTCATTAGTTATGGCAGTAAACAGAATTTACTATTATTATCACATATACGTACATAAGTATAATAAGATTTTAGTGGGCGTTTTAAAATCACACACAAGTACGATACTAATGTTTCAAAAGTAGGTTTTATAAAAATGTATATGTGTTGTGCTATTGATGTAATAAAAAATTACGACATAAAATAAGGCATTGAACAATATAAAACATCGTTGGTACCAGCAACAGGTGAAAAATTGAGTTGAATTTTAAAAGTCTAACATTAAAATTTAAACAATAGAGAACAAGCTAGAATTCTCTCTATGGAAAAATACTATAAATTAATATTATGAAATTAAGAAAAAAATATCTATTTCAGTGTTTTTTTATCCAAGATTTAATATATTTTTTATAAGAGTTAATGTTTTTATCTATATATTATACAGTACCATTTTACACAATACAATTTTTAAAAGCATAACATAGGTGTTTTGTATGGTGTTTTATAATTTTGAGTGTAGGGTAGGTTTGAAGAGGCGATACTGTGAATAGAGTGTTATATGTGTCGTGACCACCTCACTAGAAGAACCTGTGCTGAGGCGTTCACGTGGATGTATTAAATGTGGTACAAGTCTTGATGTGTATTGATTACTTTTGTTTTGTTTTGTTTTATATTTTGGGTTATATAAGGAGTTTGGTTTTATGGGAATGCAAGTTGACATACTAATAAGAACTCTTTTATACTCAATACCAGAAAAAATCTGCTTTTGGCAAAGGTCACACGTTTATTGTCTAGCATTAAATGAGAATATTAAAAAAATATTACATAGAATTTTTGCCAAAAGTTAAGTTTTTGACGTTTAAAAATAAAACAAAGCTTTTTTACTCGAAGAAATAGGTTTGTGCTAACTGAAGGTTCCATACAAAAAATCATGTGTTCCAGTGTATAGTTGTGGGTTATTTTTACAAGTTTTTTTTAAAGAATTTGGGACATCCTTTAACGCATTCTCGAAATTGGTTTGCCATCCCTGTTGGTTCCACACACATGTACTATCTCGTAGTTCGCATAAAGCGAGTGTCTTCCTATACAAATGGTATCGAGTCTATGCACCAACCACGAAGACAGCGCCTTGTATTCACGTTGGGATTGTAATTTCTGGAGCTAGAAGCCAAACACGTTCCCGATTTCAATTATCGTAGAAACACACCCCGTCCTACTGAGAACTACCTACTCTATTCCGAGGGGGCAGATCTAGACTCGCTGAGGCTATAACTTTTTTCATATACTGTAAAACTTTTTAAAAAGATTATTTACCTAATATGAATCACAGATGCACCAAGATGATATTTAAATGATGATGCAGGTGTATGCACAACTTCAAATATATTATATTTTGCTCTTTCTTTATAACCGTTCTTAAATAACTTATAAACAACATGCGATTGCCTCTGGTATGAAATTCTTTGAAAATGGGACTTCCCAATATACGGGTGTTCGTTCTAAGCCACATTAAAACAAACTATAGACTCCCTCCCTGTGAGTTCCTAATACGTATTATGACAATTTAGTTATTAAGAGTAATACACCTTCTTTTTCCCAATTGGATTCCAGCTTTATTTATTGCTAATGAACATCAATTTCAAATTGAATTGCTGAAGTGGAAATAAAACTTCTCAATTGCCTAAAATACTCGCAACACGCAAAATCTATTTGATTTTTATTATTTCGCATAAGAGTTCCAACTGATTGCAGCCAATGGGATTATTACACCCTCAATTAGAGCAAAATGTGGGACGAGGAGATATAGGGAAAGGGGGGGAGTAACTAGTTCTGTAGGAGTGTCTATGGTGATTAGAAGAAACGTTCCTATTCCGTGTGGCGGTTTCTCACCTGAGAGATACTGGAAGTATCTGCGACAATGAAACGATTTTCAAATACAATGCATATTTTATGATTTGTATCAAAAAACTTTATCTTTCTTGTAGTAATAAGACAACATAGAAATATGCAAGCATTCATGAATCAACAGGAGTTTAATTCAAAGAGAATAATAAATAAATGCAGGTTAAGTTAAATAATAATAATTATGCAATTGAAAACATAAAATTGTTGTGCGTTTGGTGTGATTGAGTTAATCCGCCCCTGCCAGTTCCAGTGCCTAAAAGCCTCATCTACCGCCTCGGGAACTATCCAAGGTTGTTGCCACATTATAAAGGGATTAATATTCAAGAATTACACGGGAATAACTTAGAAATGAATCCCCAATATCAACCCCTATTTGTCCTAGAATTTGCAATTAAGACGATTATTTTTGATGGTCTATTGATAGCATATATAAACGGGCTCCGAGATAATTGCAGATATTTATAGAGAGAGATATACATATCAAACCGATTCGTTCCATTGTCTTAATGCCTAGTTCTCTTTATCATTTCAGAACTATTTCATTTAGTATTGCCAATCCAATCTCATAATAATGGTGGAGTATTAATACGATCGGTCGAAAAATCTTGAATTGGTAATTTATTAGTCGGACCCTTAGAGATAAAATTAAGTTAAATGTGTAACAAAATGTCATTTAAAACATGTGTCTGAAAGACATTTGATTCATTAAACGCGAATATCTGTTTTGTGCTCATGTTTTCATTAATTTATTTTCATGCTCGAACAAGTTCGGGTCTTGTTAATTTCTTTCAAAGAATATTTATAAATTTCCGCCTTGTTAAATTCTTTTCGAAATATATTCAAATCGCTTTTAAGAAGCACAGATCTTTTAAAAGTTTCCTTGAAACTCGGATAAATTTTCAGAGAAGGTATAAAAAACATCAGAAGAAATTAATATTATTTTACGTATCATAAATATATAAAACTTGATCAATTTAAAAGTAAAAGAATTCACTCTCCCTACTTGATTGAATTTTCGCGAAGTACCTTCAATTATATTTAGAGCTAAAAATAACACAAAAGCAATTTATTTCGCCGTGAGTTTGGTATTCTGCATAAGTAATATATCGGGCCTTCTTAGTTTACATTCATACTTTTAAAATTTGGTCGGTCATTACATTGAAGCGAAGTAAAGATAATGTCTGGTCCTTATTAATAGTGATGGTTTCCAGCTCAACGGTCCGAAAGACGCGACGAGTTTCTCAACAAAACTACTTGAACCGGAGTGGAATTGACCAAAACGAACAAATTTCCGAGAAATAACTTGTTGGATGCTATTGATTATTGCTGCAAGTCATCACTCGGCGCTGGAGCGTGAACCTCCTCGTCACGCCAGATGCTTCTCTTCTCTTCTCTTCTCGTATTGGAGTTTGTACCACTTTACCTTCTCTAGAACTGGACACATTTTACCACCATCTTATAATTATACCCCAATTTAATTGATTATATTCATAAACATTCGGGATACATTGATTAGGGGCAATCGAAACATAATTTTAACGCTACACTCTCACAGGTGGTGTTAATGTAATAACTACAAATAGTTTTTTTAGCACGTAATGCTTTTAAATATTGAGATCAATTGTTTCTTGGCGGGTGTACGCATGGAATATGAAACGGAATAAATTGTTATAGTTTGTTTAAAGCTTCAAAAAAAATTATTATAACACTAACACACAACTCGCATAACTAAATACCATTTGAGCTAAACGAGACCTAGTAACATTCGGTCACTTTTATCACTATTATAATTCCCCTTAAGAATTACTAGCATATCCTTTAATTTATTTCCAATATTTGATGGCTCCCACCTGTTGGTGCGATTACAAAGTAGATAGTGTCTTGGATAATTACTATCCAATTTTATTTATATGGGACATCTTTTGACTTTTCACATAAAATTTACAACTCTCAATGAAAATATGAAAGAGACGAATAATCATAAAACATGTGAAATAATTGATGATACCGTTAGTAATTCTCAAAGGGAAGTAAGTATGAGATTGATAAAAGTGATCGAATATAACTAGGTCTCGATAGCTCAATTGGTAAAGGCACTTACCCCGGTAAGACTAGACGATCTGGGTTCTTACTATTTTATGTATATTTGTCTATTTGATTTCTTCACTTAGAGTTATAAATAATATTCAAATGAAACACTCAAACATTGTTTAAACCACATTTATTTTACACGCCTACGGGTTTCGGAACAACCGTTCAATCCTCAGGGCAAGTTTATACTAAAAAATATAACAAAATTATGGAAGAACATACATGATTAGTGGAACAGTGGGGGTGGGGGTGTGGCTAGGGATTAATAAAGAGTAAAGAACTCTTTACTTTTTTACACGCCCCCACCCCCACTGTTCCACTAATTATGTATGTTCTTCCATAATTTTGTTATATTGTTCAGTATAAATATGCCCTGAGGATGGAACGGTTTTTCCGAAACCGGTAGGCGTGTAAAATAAATGCGGTTTAATCAAAGTTTGAGTGTTTCATTTGATTATAATGGATAACCACAAAGTGCTTCACACAATAGTGTAAATAATATCTTCTTCAACAATTAAATATTACAAAGAGGTATAAGCTTCAAATATCAAATAATTATTTCTGTTACTCGTCATCAAACTATATATACAGATAATATAACATAAAATTTATATTATCATAAATTTCATAAAAGGATTGATAATTAACCGATCTAATGGACGAGCTTTGCAAATGCTGTTTTAAAAATCATGGCGAATTTCCCTAGCTCCCTACCACGGGAATATCTAATAAACCTTATAATCTTAACTCTCTAAGATATGCATATTTATGTTAAGCAGAATCCGAAACAATTACGGGTACCCGTAACCGTAAATTCCGCCAACTGCCAGCTTGCCATCTGCTCCGGTACCAGACTGACTTGTGAACAAGCTATTACAAGCCGGCAATCTCTGTTACCCCGACGGGATATGTTATCCTGGTAGCGGCGGTGGCTATTACGACGGACTGTTTCTAAGTTAAGTAAATATGAAATTTAACTACAGTAAAACCAATTTTAATTCGACAAAGGTTGGTTTGATTGGTTTGTTTTGTTGATTTAAATTAGCGCTTTTATTTTTTGTTTTATTTATTTTTGCACAGTTGTGTCCGCCAGTCTTCTTATATGTCAATACAAGGGAGCACATTACCTTAAAAAGATATTAAACATCCTTATATATAAATATATATATATATACTTTAGAAGAGATTCTTGATTATGTAGAGATGTACTGTATCGTGGGACAACTACGCGGTATTATGGGACTGTAGGCGGGTGTTCAAAACTATTTCGAACCAATTTGAACCACTATTCGTGAGCACAAATACATTCAAACGTGCGCTCTTTAAAATGGTTTGCCTGACGAACGTATTAATCCACTTTTCGAATGGGTTTATCATAGATTCACAAATAAACAACGCAGCAAAAAGTTGTTCACGAGTCGAAAGCTATAATTGGAATACGTGCAGTATCAATGAAGGTTGAACATGAACGAATCACATTATAAAAACCAAAATATATGTTACACAGTATTTTAGTCTCTAATTTCTAAGTCAGCATAATCATTTTCGGCTACAGATTAATCTCGAGCTCTGGATCTTTTAAATAGATCAATAAAACCATAAGAATATCAGACAGGACAACATTTCACTTTTTCGATTTTTATTATTTTAACAAATACAAACATTCCCATGCTTCTAATAACCTACAATATTAGAAAAATTCCAACTACCTTAACTATAAGCGGAAGATGTTACTTGTGCAATGGTCGAAGACTTACCTAGAGAAATTGAAAGCACAACGCCTAGGCGGGTACCCGGCGCATTTGTCAACTCGCTTGCTAACCGGTCAATATATATATATTTTTAAATACAGCAAAAATATTTTACAGTAACAACTTTGACTGTTCAACTGAGAAGTTTCCGTTATAGAACAATCAAATTGACAAGTTTAATTTATATCGCATAATATACAAGAAGCAAAAAAAACATGGAGCAGTAGAAAAAGTGCTGTTTTCGTGAGAAAATCACCTCAAGGCCGGTTTTCAAATAATTTATGTGATCTATCACTTAGCTTTGCAACTAATACCTTACAGGAAAAATGTATTACTAATGGCTTACAAATAAGATTGATAACTATTGACTTACAACTAAGACTTATATTTAGCAATACTACTAACTAGTGACTTACGTAATAATAATAATAAAACTTTTATTTTTCAATAACTTGTTATTTAACATATTTTATTTTAACACATGATTTAGTTACAGTAATTGACAAAAAGATTACTGCTCAGCTCAGGAGTGCGGTTGGTTTTCAGCAGCGCCTATGACTTATATCTAGTGAGTCACAATTATAGGTAGCAACTAACTACTCAGACTTATAACTAGTGCCTTACATCTATAACGTATAGCTACTGAGTTACAACTAAAACCTATGAATAGAAGTGGCTTACGAGTAAGACTTATAGCTAGCATCTCTAACTACTGAGACCTATAACTAGTGATTTACATCTATGACTTATAGTTAGTTAGTGAGATACAACTAATACATATTTATGAGTGAATTTTTATACACAATAATGCGATATTTTACATAACAATTAATGTGTGAAGTTAGATAGATTATAGTTAATAATATATGTGTTTAATATTTAGTATAAAAGACCGAAACATTCATCAAAGGTGGTGTTTTTTTATTGAATATGATTTAGAAATAATATGATATGGTAGCGTCTCAAAAACGGATTAGAAAATAGCTCTATTTTTGCTTATTTATAGTACATGTACATAAACACAAGTATACATACACAACGCATACGTGCACATACATGCACATATGTATAGTGGGTCAAGAGTAAATGTGTAAAGTAGACCCGAGTTAATAAAATATGAATTAAAATCAAAGATTGTAACCCACGAGTATGGTATAAATTTAATAAACATAAATATAACTAGGTACGTGGGAGTTGATTCTAGAATTGTTGTGATCATAATAGATCATAGAAGAGGTACATAATTATAGAATGCAAAAATAATGCCTAATACAAATGGTACAAATAAATTTTATTATAATAATATTTCAAAAATTATATTTTTAACATTTGTGTCGAGACTCGGACATATCCGGGTAGTAAGGGTTTTTATACTAACTTTAACATAAGACGAATGATCTCTAAACCATTAATCGTCGTTCCACTGAAAGAAAACGTTACTTGTCAAACGGTTCAAATCAATAATTCATACTTTCTGAACAGGCCAATGAAACTCATCTATATTAAATTAATATTTCTATACCAGTGAAACTCGGTCGATGCCGGTAGCTACTAAATTATGTAAAAAAAAAAACAGGTCAATTATGGAAATATTCTTCTACCGGTGTTGGTATAGTGACACATCGGTTCATTACGTCCACGTATGAAGAGGTAAACGCGGAATATAATTTGACAAGCTCCAAGTCCCATGATAATGACTTGTGAACAATGGAGCGAGTGGATAAGTGATTAGACCGGTGACGTCATCGGGCTAATTCCATGGGAGAGTCTGACAGCTGATATTAAAGAGTTGAATTTATGTGTTTTTGAATTGCTTATAGACACAATTACTGATGAAACTATCCGTCCATTAAAACGTACGTGCTTAGTTTTTATAAAGCTATGAATTACTTATACCAGAAAGTGAAACGCTATTTACTTTTACGTTTACGTTTACATCTAAAATAAAAATATTTTGTTCTTGTTTTAGTGCATTTTTATAGCATAAGGAGTTGGCTTTCGTCAAAGAAATCTTTGCTTTGGGAACTGTTGCCGGAAAGGGAGATCCACAACCTACGCTTTTATACGAGTTACAGTCAATGTTATTATTGAAGCGTTTTGAGGGAGATTTAAGCTATGAATTGTATTCCAAAGTGATTGTTTTTTATTTAAATACCTATTATAATTATTATGAAATCCTAAGATTTATACCACAATATTGTACGATCATATTTATGTATTTTTTAAAAAAACAAGAAGCTTTTTTTCAGTGTTGTTTTATTTTTGTAAAACAGTAAAAACGATTTTTTTCTTCGTTTTTAATATACACAAAAAAATCACTGCCTTAATCACTGGACAGCATAATAAGGTAGTAAGTTGATCTAATAGAGAAGTAAGTTGTTATAATAACAGAGAAAGTTGCTTTAATATGAAAGTAAATTACAATAATAAATAAGTGATTTTTAATAAGGGAGTAAGTAGCTTTAATAAGGGAGTAAGATGCCATAATAAGGGATTAAGTTACAGCAACCTTATTCAAATTTGTTCAATCCAAATAAAATGTCCTTTGTAATACATAGTGCTATCGAACACATGGGTTTTATATCAGATCAATTAGAAATTTTAAAATGTATGTCGTATGACATATGATTTAAATTTAACACTATAACATCAACATATTATATTAGAAGCATTCAACTCAGAAAACAAAATGTTGTTCAACCTTTAGAAAGCTTTTGCTTGAGCCGAATTGTACGTTACAATAATAAAATAGCAACGAAGCTCTTGACTGTCATCGTGTGAAATCTCTTCTCACTGCTCATCTCCTGGCACTCGCGTTGATTAGTAAACTACAGAATAACTTATATATAGAATAACAATTCAAGAATATTTGACGGGTTGAGCATCCGCCATGCTAATATTAATATATCAATCATCGTTCAAATCTACGACTGACCCAAAACGTTAGGAAAAATAAATAGACGAATCTAAGCGGAGGTTTTCGTAGCTCAACATTTTGGAAATTGAAATATTTTGAAACGTTACTCAATTTTTATACAACGAACTTCCCAATAAGCAAAGACAAAGGCTGATGTTTTATAAATTTCTGGGTACAATTTATTTTTCACACATTATAATTCGTATCCCTGAATTTTTTTTTGTTTTTATATGAGAATATCCCACAAGGGTTCCAACTGCTCCCATCCGTCTAGAGCCAGTGAGACTATGGCATTCCCAATTGGGGAATGTTGTGAAGCTGAAGGTATTGGGGAGGGGAAGGAGAAGGGGACGGAGAGGGGGAAGAGGAGGGTGGGGAATACCTGGCTATTCAGATCTGGTCACCAAACACGGCTAAAAGCCCTTTCAAGCAACGTTTCAATTCTGAATGGTGGTCTTTCACCAGGGCGATACTGAGAGTATATTCCACTCTGGAAAAATGCATTTAATTGTCAACAACAAAACTTGCGAACGCCGGGATTTGAACCCGCAGCTTTCGGATTCGTATGGAGGCCGTCAATTGAAAGTACTTTCAAAACGGAGAAATAAATGTGTACAAATATTATATGATAATAAATAATACATTATTTATTACTTACAGAAAATCTTACATTTTTATCCTAAAAACGTATTATCTATCTAAAATTGAAATAATTATTTTATTATTTAATTTAAACCATATTTTACAGCTTTAAAAAACTTTTTTTATTTTAGTATTCGATGGTAATCTGTGATTCTATTTAATGAACATAATTTATTTTATACACAGTTGAGTTTTCCACTATTTTACAGAAACATTGCATATTCAAAAAATTTCAACAATATTCTGTAAAATACACAATATTTTTTTAATCTGCAGCAACCCTTATTGAAAATAAGATTATTTTAAAACAATTTTTGAAATCTATTTCGTAATTTGAAGAAATTGACAAATCGTTTATATTTATTCGGTAGCAAATGTCAAATCCAACTCAGGACTTGAAAGATTAAAGGCAAATTGATGAAACTTCTCGGCAAATCATCGACGAGATAATCATATATTTCATAGAACCCAATAAAAAGATCTCGTGTCCGCTCAACGACGTAATCGGCATTTAGTTAATTCTTAGAATTTCCGGAGAAGGGATTGGTCACTTGTTAGGGGATGAAACAAGGGTGAAACGAGGGAGGACTTAATGCGACATGCACCCGAGGGTAAGTGATTTTCGATAGCAACCTTAGAAGTCGCCAAGAAAGCTGATGTTAAAGCTAGCAATTGAACAATAAACCAGTAATTCGATTTTATTCTCTTTTTCGAGTTAAATTTACTGGAACATGGTTTTTTGAACATTTTGGACGTTACTGTGTTATTCTTAAAGAATATACAAGATTTTTTTCTTCCTCTTTTCCCTGAAATATATTTATAAATTAAAATAAAATAACTTATTAATTGATAAACTAAAGTTCTTAAAAACTTAAGACAAGATTTTTGTGCATAGCGCAAAGGGTAACAATTATTTTTATAAACAATAATTATTAGCCTGAAACACTCATCCAAATTGAAAAAACCTTTCCGAGCAAAGATAAATGTCGCCGACAGGACTCGAACCTGCACCCTTCTGATGTCCGGTCAGATGCTCTACCGTTGAGCTACGTCGGCTTATCGCAAACCCGCCAAGTTAATCAATATATACTAGTGTTTCATTCAATAATTACTGTTTTTATTATATTTTCACCTGTAAACAACCAACCTGGTTTGAATACCACTTTTATTTTTTATATGTTAATCAGGCTGAACTGAAACCGGTTGGTTAACATATAAAAATAAAAAAGTGGTATTCAAACTAAGTTATCTTATTTTAATTTATAAATATGTATACCCACAAAGTGTTTGCTACAAGTGAACAAAAAAAAAATTATGGTTTAAATGTTTCGTGTTTTGAATATTATTATTTCTACCCAATTTTTGAACCTTCGTCTTTCTTTAACAGTTGTTCAAGAAAATCACCAAAATTGTGCAGAATGATTTTTACTATTTTTAACGCATTTCGTTAACCTCATAAAATATTATTTTGAAAAAGGTCAAATTAAGGAAGTGACTGTTTTTTCTTTATCTTCACTTTATCTTTGATTTTACAACATTTCAATTTAAATATATTTTAAAACAGCGGGAAGATTTACTTTTAATTAAAATGATTCTATATATTTGTATCCCCCTCGTTGGCAATGTTTTAGGTATAGATTAGTATTAACCCTTTGCGAGCTTACCAGCCCTAAACCATCATCTCCATTACGAGTAAACTTGTCGAATTCAAACTATCCGTTATGATAAGGCAACTTGTTAGTTTGATCCTATTTGAATGCTAATCGGTGATCCGCAATAATTGGTGGGTCCAGATTATTTCCAAAACCAAGATATTTCAAAAATAACGAAACATCTGGAAAACATATTTTCTGTGATATTTTATTGGCTATTCACTTTTAAAATGTAAATCGCTAAATACTAGCGACCTCTGTTAAAAATCTGCATGACAAAATCACGAAATTTTGGATAAACTCGAAAACGTTCTTTTTTCTAAAATCAGTTTTGCCATCGTGACGGATTTTCCGTCATTTCTAGCGTATTGGAGTGCCTCCAAATGGAATAATTTGTGTCTAAAGGAATTTCAGAGATTTTTGTATCGGATTTTCTAGCGGATTCAAATAAAATTATTTATTGAAGAAAAGGGACAATAAAATTCGCAGATTAGTGACAAAAATCTAAAACCAAAACCCAAAAATCATATTTATTTTGGGTTCTGTAAATAGCAAATCGTCGAGAATCGATTCGAAAATTCCAACAATCACAAGCTAACAACGATATGTGACAAGAACTGCTTCTTTCGTGGTCAATTTACGAATTTACTGCTTCAATGTCACGAGCGGAGTATCCAAACCACCGACTATACGATGGAAAAACGAAAAAAAAACGATAAAAAACATCGTTCACGGTTAAGTGTTGAAGGATACGGAATAACTGGGAACAAAGTAGAACCAATGAATACGATAGCTAGAACGTAATAAAATTAATAGGAAATATTTTGTTTAAACCACTATTTAACATATAAATATTAACATGCTTCAGAAGCGAAGTTTCCCCACAGTATACTGAGAAATAATGACAATAATAAACAAATAATAAATACAAAATATATATATATATATATAACGTAAGAATAGACGGATTACAAATATATAAAAAAATTAAGTGATGAAAGTAGGTAAGTAAATAATTAAAAATGTAAAAATAACAACAGAAACAAATATTATTGTAGTTATTACATTAGAAATAATTTATTTTTGTAAACAAAAGCAAGGCAGACAAAACTAATAATAAATTTATTGAAAATGACACCACAAAATGATTTGTAGAACATAATAAATTTTGTATCTTGGTGTATATAATATATATATTATAGTTCCCTATTTAACTAAGGTATCGATATGTGTAGTTTAAATGGCCTTCGGTAACATAGGTTTACATGTGATACAAACATTATATTAAACGTTATATTATATTAAATGTGCATTAATTCCTAATATTCCAACCTAGTATTTCAAATGTGTCATAGCCGGCCTCCATGGTCGAGGGGTAAGGCTCTCGACTACGAATCCGAAGGTCGCGGGTTCAAATCCCGGCGTGCGCAAGTAAATTTTATTTAATTAATTTGTGTTGTTTCACAATTAATTAATTTAAAAATAATAAATAACATATTTGCGCAAGTTCCAGAGTGGAAGATACTCTCAGTATCGCCCTGGTGAAAGACCACCATTCAGAATTGAAACGTTGCTTGAAATGGCTTTTAGCCGTGTTTGGTGACCAGATCTGAATAGCCAGGTATTTCCCCACCTCCCTCCTCCCCTTCTCCTTCCCCTCCCCAATACCTCCAGCCTCACAACATTCCCCAATTGGGAATGCCATAGTCTCACTGGCTCCAGACGGTTGGGAGCAGTTGGGACTCTTGTGCGGTATTCATATAAAAAATAAAAAAAAAAGAAAATTGTGACAAGTGACATTTGGGTGTCAAGGGGTGATCATCGATTCATTATTATTATCAATGATAATTCACCCTTTGGGAATTTTGTAACAGAGTCACTGAAAAATAAGTCATACGGTAATAATAGTAAAATAGAATTCTACATTATCAAGAGAATCTGATAACTTTATTATTTAATACTGAAATAATCAATACTGTATGTAAAAATTCAAGTTGTTTCAAATTAATTCATACCCTAAGTGAAAAACTGTGAATATTTTAACATCCTTTTTATGAGAATTTTAACCAAAAGATAAGAATTCAAAATTGCGATTTTTTGTTTTTACGTTTATTTTTCAATTTAACACACGTACACATCGTACAGTTCAAGATAAAAAGAAGGAAAATTATGAAAACCGCACGATTCACAGAAATCAATATCGTAAAGTACTGGAATAAAATTAAGGGTTGAAATTATTCATTATTAGGTACAAAGTTATACTGAAATTGTAGGTTACGTTGATTTAGAATAAAACAATGATTTTATTAGGCGATTGTAAGCCATTCAAATAATCATTTTAAGTGATCGATTTTATATGTTGCCCGAAATCCGGTTGTTTTCTATGGTAAATTATTATGATACCTGTTCCATTTGTTTGGCATTGCGGTATCTATGGAAACCTACAGGGTATGTAATGTCGTTTAAATGGTTCATCGTACATATTTAATGGCAACGCAGTAATAATAACGCTGGACGTTTTGTTTCGTGCGGATTGTACGGCTGCGATTACTGTTACTGGCGATGGCGAATCAAAAAGGTTTTATGTCATATTAGGGAATTAAATATGCATCATGCTCTAAGGATATGACAAATTACATATTTATATCGCGTACAGCACAAAATAATAATGGTCCGTAGAAAAATAGGCATTTTTTTCTATTATACATATTTTCTACTTCGATTTCAATGTACCCTATATATTAAATTATTTCATTCACAACTTTAATTTATATTGCAAAATGGAACATAGAAAAAGAGTAATAAATATTAAAGTTTGCCACACCGGGTGGTCCAGCGTTTTATATGATTATGTTTGTGTAGCTTGTGTTAGGAAACAAAATATTTTTATTTAACCCTTATTTTGAAAAATCTATCTTAAAAAGAAGTTAGGAACCCCCAGCCACATTGTAACGACAGAGTAACATCCCCATTCGACTGTTTCCCCACAGAATCAAAGAAAATGGATTTTTTTCGAAATGATTACTGAACGAAATATTGATACCCTAAACGATTACGTTGATTTATACCTCAATAAAAGCCCAGCTGGGCGTAAAATCAATAAAATAATGAGCAATCTAAAATACGTTAAAACAGTAATTTTTTAAAAATTCAATAATACGTATATTTCATATATCATACACATTTTTTTAAATAACTTAATCCAGTCTCCCTGAGGCGTTGGACACATGGGTAAGACAAGTGGAAACAAGTATCAAGCAATAGTGTAACAATAATGTAGAGGTGAGAATATATTTTTATATAGTCACAATTGATTCCATACACTTTATGTTGCCCTTTTGACGGCTTAATTATGTATTTGCTAATTGAGAATGTGTATTGTACGTTGTGCGTTGTGCGTTGTGTAGACTGTCTGGACGAAGCTATTACCTCACAGCATAAGAAATGCCGTAACTTACGCACTTGTAAACGTTGAGAATTCAAATATTTGATTACCAGACCAAACAACTAATGATGTTTAGAAACAAACATGATTTATATTTATGCGAGTATGTCAGATAAAAAAAACTGACAGGTTTGTCCATTATTATGCCATGTCAAATATTACAGAAATTGGGCGATACCTGACTTCATATAATACTTTTTTTTTAAATCCGATAAAGTAATATGAGTACATTAATTCGACGATCGTAATATTAGAGGGCTCTCGGTGTTAGTTCATAAAAAAGTATGTCGGACCAATTGAAGAATCGATTTTGTAATAAAACCTTTCACCGGCTGAATTCAGTAGTCATCACATAAACCAACGTTTTGTAGTACACAAAATAAGGTGTAATATACCTGACAATAATTGAGAATGAAAAACTAGACACATAATGCTGAGAAATTTATGTACCTTACACGACCGTACGAATTTTGCAATAAAATGATAGCCTTTAATGATATTCCCTCAATAGTGTCATATTATGTTATGTTGTGTTGTTTTATATGCTTATATTAATAAGTTGGTGACCGAATAAATCTACACACCTAAATAATCTTTTTTTTTTTTTTAATTTTTGAAATTATTAAACTATAAATGATTAGGTTAGTTAAAAAATGAATAGGTTAGGCGAGATCAAGTTGTCGGGCTAGCTTATTTTTTCCGTACTTTCAATGAATTTTTATCTCTTTTAAAAAGTGTGCCGATTCATATATGTGTTGATTTATCAAGAAACCTGTTAAATTAATAATATTGCATAACAGTAACACGTATGAACTAAAATGTGACCACGCGCTAGATACATTGGACAGACGGAAGGGTTTTCTCAACTAGATTCAAAGAAGATATATTATTTTATACGACGCTCTAATAATAAAAATAGTTTTTCAAAAATCACAGAACATCTCGTAGTGAATAATCACGTTCTGCTCGGCAACAACTAGCCTAAATCTTTGCATATGGAAATAAAGGGTCTTAGATTAAATTTACTAGAGCAACTAGAGAGTAAACAAACTAACTAATGATCTTAATATAACGTTAATAAATAAAATAAGAAAATTTTCTATTCCACCACTTCATAATATTTTCATGAAATCTAAACAATACAAATCTTTAAAATAATTCAGGGGTTTACCACACACATTTAAATTCATTGCTTTAATAGCATTCACGTCATTAAAAAACAATTAAGTTAAACTTGCCACCACTAAAAGTGGGAGAAACAGATTTAAACTGTAAGTACCTCACAGAAGAGAAAATTTTAATGATCACAAATAAAATTACTGTTCTGTTAATAAGTCGGTTTTCACCGAAAATATGAATAAATCATTTCAAAGATTAAATTTAAATAAATAAAATCATTCGAGTAAGTTGTCTCAGTGAGGCCTAACCACAGTTTTAAATTTGCTTTGAATGCCAAAACAGTTGTAAAAAAAAATAAACTTAATTACTTGCAGAACTTAATAACAATATTATTAAATTTGATTAACATTTTTTTTAAATGGCGTTCTATGAATTAAACACAATGAAACTATTTTATTTTTTGAAAGGAAGACAAACATTTCCGGTTACGAATAACCTGACAATATTTGAAAACCTCCACAGTAAGCGGAAGATGTTGTTTGTGTCGTGAGGAGTACTAAACCAACTGAGGAATTGAACTCACGACGCCTGGGCAGGAAAACCCAGACGCGGTGCCAACTCAGTGACCACTGTCGGATTTAAGAAGTTTTTTTTATGCTGCGTTCTCGGTATACAGCGCGATGAAAACAAGCCAGAGAGCTTTTACGATAACCTCATTCGAAAACATTTCGTTTCTTTTTAACGTGGAACATAGAAAAAAACGCTTTCTATTATGAAAGACTTTCGATTTTCGAATATGTACGAGTAGTTTATTTCTTTTCCAACGAACCAGAAGTTGCAAGTTGCTGACGTGGCTGTAAAAGTATATTTCTCGCTCTATTTCCTTCCCGTGTAATCCCCAAATGAACCGGAAGCCATATTAACCCAAGTTTGGGCGATCGAGCCCCGTCCCCGCTTGTTTGGCTTTAGCCCAACATAAATTAAATAACTTTTTCTAGCGCTTTGTATTCTCGCACTTTTTGTTCACTTGCTATGCCGGCAATTGAATGACAGGTGAACTCGGAAGGGGGTTAAAGTTACCCCCTCCCCCTGATCCTCTCCCACCACTTATTTTACAGTTTTGTTTATGTATGTATGAATAAGGAACCATTGGTTCTGAAACATGTAGACAATTTATTATTAAAAACAGTGGTCTAATCTAAGTGTTAAATATTATTTTTCGGAAAGGATATTTAAGTAACTCTTAAATAAAAAGTAAATTTTTAAACTCTCTTTGGAAAATCGCGACGTTTACTTAATACAATAATAAATGGATTATTTTTACAGCGCCATTTTCGTGAGAAAATCACCTCAAACGCGCTTATGTAATCAATATTACCATAGTGTATAAGAATGATTAAAATACTTGAATCTGCTGGAAAATCGAAAAATATATGAGGTTTTGGGGCAAGCTTGCACACTGAACTCAACAACAAAAGGGAAAATAACTGTTTGCTCGATATTGTTATTGATAAATGGAATCTTTAACAAAAGGTAGGGGTTACTCTTGTAATCGAGACGTAAAACATAATTTTATTTCATCTTAATTCTTTATTATCTTTTCTGTATTCTTCTACTGAGCATGGACATGAACACTAAGGTGAAAACTGATAGGAAGATGAATGTGGACAAAAATTGTAATTAACGTGAACCAAATATAAAATATGAAAAGGTCACATATGAGAAGTGACGAATACAAGATACACAAGAGAAGCCGAAAGATGGATATCATTGTAGAATAAGATACTCAACCTCCTGATTTCAAAATTTAACTGAACGTGATTAATACAAGCGCAGGTTTGCTGAGTAGCTCTGGGCTGCAATCTACAGGGCGATGATTGCCCTGATGATGGCTTACCTTCGATGGGAAAAGATACTTAATTAAGAATAATATGATGACCACCTGTAACTTTAAGAATATAAATACTCTAAAAACTCTTTACTTCTCACTAGTTCGTCCTCATCTTTAATATGTCAGTGTCATTTGATCTATTTTCTATGCTGTTCATATTCATCATATTAAATCTGTACAACATCGCTTCTTACATGGAGATTAGGACGAGAAAGAGGCGATTATTCCTATGACAAAATTGAACAAACCTTAAATATTTCTTCATTAGAAAAGCGTAGGAAAGACCTTGATCTTATTTCCATTTTGAAAACAATTAATTGTATTATTAACACACCTTCGCTGTTGCAACTCATCCAGCTCAACATTACTTCAACAATGACTTGCTTTTCCTCAATCAACGCTCTGCTAATTATGGGTACCATTCTCCACTGTCCAGAATGTCCAGACTTGTTGACTTAAGCCAGAGCTTTGAATTTTTTGGTACCAGTCTAAATGATTTTAATCTCGAAGATCATCATTTAAAATGTCTAAAATTATGAACTATACCAAAACCTTATTCGGGCTTCTTTGACTTGAATGTTTTCCCACGTGAATATTTTATCCTATTTTTGTCATTGCTTGTTTATTTCAATTCGTGTGATGTTTTTTTTCTAAATGGACAATGGTCCGTCAAAAAAAAAACAATTAACAAAAGATGCTTTGAAATGATAGAACCCCTAAGTGGACTCTTGTATAGTTTAAAAAATAGGAGGTTCCGATGGTAGAATGCGACAACCACGACCAGTGTCGATGAATTATGATTGCAGTATATACATATATATCTATATATCTCAATATTGTCTTTGAGGTACCTTAACAATAATGCTACGGGCCCGATACAGCAGGCGGCAATCAGCAAGCGGCAGGTTCGCGTCACGCCGCGGCGGCAGCACATCGCACGTGCACCGCGCGCTGCGCCGTGCGGGCTTTGCCCAAATGTAAATGGTCTTCCGTACGTGACATTTCCGGCGCGCCGTGACCTGGCCTTTGTAATAGGTAATAGCATAGAATGTATGCGAGAATAATAACAATATTACGCAAGATTCAGCATGAAGAACGGCCAAGTGTAACAACTGCACGAGGCGTAAAATATTATATGCCTAATATTCGAGATTTACCTGGAAACAGATTAATTTTCCAGATGAGTCAATGAATAACATACATTTTTTTCCTTAATAAATAGACAGTGCACTGTCCAATAAGACAAAGTATCAAGCTAATAAAAAAAAAAATTATGAACTACCATTGCATAGAAAAAGCTGCTCGTGTGCAGTGAATATCGTGCTTTCTTCGCGAAAGGGATCCAGACGTGAAACTAAGTTCAAAGGTTTCTTGATTCATAATCCAGATGTTGCAAGTTCGAAACTTGGTATGGGCAAATGAACAATTTAAAAAAATTGTTATTTTTCATATAAAACCATATGATACACTCAGTATCGATATGCAATTACAATGTGATCCTCGAAATGGCTTTTACTTATATTAGTGACAAGATCTGAATAGTCAGATACTTTCCAGCCATCCTCTTTCCTTTCCCAACTTCCTACAGCCTCACAATTTGGATCTCTTATACGACAACACAAAAAAAGGTTAACTTATTTTGACGTTAAATTCCGTTGTTGACTTCTTGACTTCTCCCATTATGCACATGAACTGCTTCCGGAAACGAAGAAAAATTGGCAAACACGTGACACGTGAAGAACATCGACAAACCTCTGAGTTTAAGTCAAACTTTTATACTTCAGCGAGCTTTTTGGTTATGTGATTTCCTTGAACATATTCTACATCTCAGCATTGATTCATCTTCGATTTTCAAGTAAACCACAAACATAAAAGTTTCCGCGACAGGGCACTAGGCCAAAAATTCACGAGACATACAATGGGAATTTTTAAATCTTTATGATGAGGTGCCTCGTTAATGATATACTTTTCAACGCCGAAATACCTGTCAGCATTCGCATAGGGGATGTTCGGAGGTTGTATGGCTTCACTATTATTTGGGGAGGTTATATCCGATCAGGAAATGTCAAAGAATCCCTTGTTTTAAATAGAAAAGAATCTATCCGGATTACAGCGAAAGGCAATTTTTTTTTAAGAAACTGAAAAGGTACTATGAAATTTATGTGAAATACTTTATTATTAGCCAGGTTTTGAATTAACAGAATTTCTTAACAATTGGAAGTTTGTTATTGACCTTTAAGCTTATGTTACTTAGTATATTAATAGTATGTTAATAATTATAAAAAAATAATGTGTGGTATTTTATAATAGTTAATATGACAAATAAAAACACAATAGTGAAGTTTCAAGTGAAGTTTCACAAGTGAAGTTTCAAGCTAAATGTACATTCCATACGTATTAATTTACAATAACGCTTAATAGAAATATTTTTTTAAGTTTTGAAAACACCAAATCTGTTTTTCTTTTCAAGTACGTGTGGGGATAATATTTCCTTGTTAAATTTATTGTTTAAAAGTTCCAAACGTGTCTGATTGCGGTCAAAAGGAATTGAAATGATAATCTATTCTATTTCAACGCAAACCTTCCCAACAAGCCTTCCATTGATATGACCAGATCAGCTTCGGGGACTCCAACAAAGCCAAAATGAAGCCATCCTCAGGTTCCAGGCATACTGCACATTGTACAAAGCTCACTCATACTAAAATAATTCATAATTGTTGATTCTGTAGACATTACAAGTGCGCCCCACTGTTGGTTTTGGAAAACTGTTTAAAAGCGGACAATCTGTCTGATTCGATTGTTTTAACGAAAGAGACACAAATTATATGGATATTTTATTTATATTTCAGTGAAATCTGCCATAAAAACCTATCTAATTGATTCCCTCTTCAGCAGTAGTTTCAGTCGGAAGACGTGTAATTACAACCGATTTACTTTAACACCTGATCACCTGCCAGTTTTTGTGTTTCCTCCATCCTACAACGTGAGTCATTTCAAAGCACTATGACCTCCCCAGATATAATATAGGACTTGAGAAAAACCACTGAGAAACCTTAGACCTTAGGGTCTCTCGAATGACTAAAAAATATATATAACGAAACATGGTACGCGTAAAGCCTCTGACATTTTTACACTAGTTATAATACAATTATATGTTATTATATCACATAATATTGTTCGGTTAACAGAAAACGTCAATACGAGTACTAATAAACCTACCAGTTTCAGCAAAACAATAAACGATTATGTCGCAAACAAGAAATTTAATTTCATAAATTATTAATCCTGCATTAAGATCAAACCTCCGTGTTTCAATGGAAACTGAATTGGTAGACAGATTGTCATAGAAAGTACCATCCTTGTGCAGAAATATCAATTATCAATATACCAAAATTCAATTAGCGAAGGACGCAAGTAATGATACTTTAAGATGGATTACATTGGAATATTATAGAAGTTTAAAAGTCGTACATCACTTGAAATGATCGCGTTATATTCAATTTATCTATCATTTCAAGTAAAAGCGAAACAATTAATTAATTATATTTTCATATGAAGCGGTAACTTGGTGATGTGACATTATAATTTTTTAAAAAAGTAGCGAAACCCGGTCGGCTAAAGTATAAATAATAGTGATGTAAAACAAAGTTATTTTTTTATTTTTTAAATCAATTAATTATCTATATTGGTAGAAAGAGAAGCTTTATCGGTTGCCTAGTTTCCTCGTCGCATTAAAACAAATGGTTAATAAAATTGTAACATTGTTTTCTATTCGAACACACATTAAATGTTAAATAACTTTTCTTGTAATGTTCTCCAATCATAAAAAAATATATATGAATTAAAAAAAAAACACCTTTTTGTATACAAGAGAAAATAATGTTTGACTCAAGTGAAAACAAAACATACATAAAGGCTTTATGATAAGATAAATTTAATATATTTCAGTACGAAGACCTTTGTTAGCTTTTGCATATTGGGTTTGATATGTTAAAACAACATCGATTGAAAAATCACGTGAAAGCATAATTCATTACATAAATATAAAAATCTATGTTGAAAACAATATTTTTCCTAATCCTTTTTTTCAGTATTTCAAAATAAAAGTCTCGGAGCATTTAAAACGAAATGATTGTTTCCTGTTTCATCGTCGGATTGACGTTTACCTGTCAGCTAGGCGTTCAACTGCCAGTCTAACATATAGCTGCCAAATTCAATAAAAAAAGTGTTCATTAAAAAACATGTTTGCTTCTTAACACATTATGCAACTGACAAAAACTTCTACAGAACGTATATTATGTACAGATTGTACCTAAAGTATGCACGTTGTGTTTTGTGCCCGCTTTCTGAACTATTTCTCAACTATTACACAAACACGCGTGTAAAAAATAATTTTAACTTTACCTCAGCTATATTCACCTAAGTCGGTAAGGACAAACCAAACCTCCCACTAACGAGACAGCCTGGTGTTGATATTAAATTATCAAGTCCTGCATAAGTTTGTTAGGGAGGACCTTTTTGTTTTATTTGATTTTCACGCAATGGGTTTAAAGAGGGGTACTGATAACAGCTACTGTGACCGCTCAACGCCAGCAATTAACTAAATTGAATAAAAACGTCAATTAGTTTTATTGGGTGGCGGTAGTTAGGCAGAACGGCCACTGGCGGCGCTAGTGTACCGGAAATTGTAACTATAGCGATAAACAAAAGCAAATCGCTCGATAAATTCCCGCCTAAAAGCGGCTCTCTTTCCCGTCGAACTGGAAAAACGGAAGATAAAATACCATTAAAAAGACAGACGCATTATATTATCTGTTCCTTGTGCATACAATCATTAGAAAGGTATGAAATATTTGTGTTTTATGAAAGCTTATATTTGTGGTGTGGTATGCTAGCAATATAGCTTTAGGGATATAAAAATATTAATTAAAATGAGCGTCAAAATTTGAGTTATTTTTATCCGATTTCGTTTGCATAAATCAAGCGAATTTTCAAAACTTTCGAACTAATGGAAAATGGACGATCAGTTAAAATTTCAATTTTAAATAATGGTGTAAATTTCTTTATGTTTAACCATTGAAAATAATATTAACATAACCTAAATGAAACATGAAACCGAAAGAAACGACAGAAAATAAAAAGATATCAATCGCATCTGGGACTCGAACCCAGGACCTCTGTTTTTCCGGGGCAACCGCCTTACCAACTTAATTTCATCGAATCCCAATGTAAGGTCCTCGACTAAGAATCCGGAGATCGCGGTTTCGAATCCCGGCGCAAATAATTTTGATATATTTCAATTATGTTATATTACATGTCATTCATACAATATAATATATAGAATATTTGCAGTACGTTCCAGAGTGGTAGATGCTGTCAGTATCGCCCTGGTTGAAGATCAAAATTTAGAATCAAAACGTTTCTTGAAATGGTTTTAGCCGTATTTGGTGTCCCGATCTGACCCATCCCATTCCCTTTATCATACCCTGCAGCCTCACCAACATACCCCATTTAGGGGTGCCATAGTCTCACTGACTCCGATTAGCAGGAAGCAGTTGGGACTCTTGTTCGGTATTCACATAAAAAAATAGCAAATGCTATTGATCAGGTTTTTTTTTTGAAATTTTGTCCGTCTATAATTACTATGTAAACGCAAACTATGTATTTTTTAACTAGCAACGTTTTTTAAATTCGTCAAAAAATACGACAATCTCATAACATATACATTTTCAGATTTCGTTAGTATTGAAAAATAGAAAAAACGTGCAAAATTGATTGTTTTCGTCTTTTTATTCTAGTTCGGCTTTGGATAACAGCAAATCTTTTCTCGAGTTTTCAGTGGACGCACAGCAATAATACTAATAGTAGTTTTTTGATAGAAAGCAGTCACTTTGTGGTTAGACATATTTAATGAAAATAAAACAATAACTTTGTTTATAACCACGAGAATTCTCGTGGTTATAAACAAAGTTATTGTTTTATTTTCACTAATAGTAGTTCTTTAATCCAGAGAGAATGCAAAACGTTTCATAAATGATCATTATAAGGCATAAAAATAAAAACAAAAACGAAAAAAATAAGATAAAAATAAGATAAAATAAGATGATAATAAGATAAAAATAATATAAAAATAAGATTAATCATAAACGTAATGTAAAAATAATGTAGAAATAATATAAAAAGAAGATAAAATTAAGTTGAAAATAAGGTTAAAATAAGTTTAAAATAATTACGAAATTTGCTTTTATCATTCTAATTATATTCATTATTTAGCGCTATTTTACGTTAAAAATATATTAATTTTTGGAAAAATAAATAAGTTAAAAATATGAAAAAAATTGATAGAGTATTATGAAAATAAGATAAAAAGATGATCAAATTAAGATATGAATATACAAGCATCAAAATAACAGGTGAGACCAGGTAGTAGGTACAACTTATAGGTACAGAAAAGAATCAGCTTTCGTTAGAACGCTTGCAGTATTAATTTTTCCAATCACAAGTTAAATTAAGCCCGCAAGCAATTCATCCACCAATATCCTCCCAGGTGAATGGACGGACTGAAGTAAATTATAAATTGTCAGTGATGGGGTGAGTATTAATTAAAATACATTTGTTGATTGTATAAATGCTTGTGGTCATTGGTCATTAGCCAAGCCCGGCCCAACGACCGGCGTTCATTGCACGCCGAATACATACTGCGCCATTAGCTCCGTTCTGACTCCGTGAGGCGTGTGACGCATGACCTAGACAAGTGCGAGCAAGTATCAACCAATAGTTGAACATTAATTGAATACAATTTTTTTTGGTTGGGAACTGCCTCGAACTCTAGAAGCGCGGTGTGTGAACAGAGCTATTGGATTGATATTCAATTCCAATCTGAATTTCATATTACTCATCAGATTATTTTTAGAGGAATAACGGCGATCCGATATTTGATTTATTAAAAGGATGAAAAAATGTATACATACATTTTTTTTTATTATTTGATCGCTTGATTAAACAGGGACATGAATCGAATATTTTAATCGAATCTTGAACTCAATGCAATTACATTGACGTTTTATAGCAGATAAAAATGAAGGCGCTGCGATCGTTTTAAATGACAACACCGAGATGGATCCTAGGAAGATTATAGTACAGGGAGAATATATGACGCGAATGCGAATGGAAGAAGAAGCCCGGAACGCCCGAGGAAGACATGGCACGATCAAGTGAATCAAATACTCGAGTCGGGCCATTACAGAAGTCGGAATAACAGAAGAGAATGTATGAGGCGTTGTATGAATGTGAATGAAGCAAGAAGTGTATGCCAAGATAGAGTTGTTTGGCGGTCTGTCCTCTCTGCCTATCCCTTCGGAGAAATGGCGTGATGGTTGGTTAATTAGTTAGTTAGTTAGTTAGTTTCCCCTTTTCCCCACCTTCCCCTTCTCCTTCCCCTCCCCAATCCCTTCAGCCTCACAACGTTCCCCAATTGGGAATGCCATAGTCTCACTGGCTCCAGACGGTTGGGAGCAGTTAGGGACTCTTGTGCGGTAGACATATAAAAAAAAAAAAAAGTCCAGGGGTATTTTTTTTTTCACCAAACGGTATTCAGAAATTAGTTGCACTTCTCAAAAGGATATGATTCTACATCATATCCTAAAATGATTTTATGTTTAAACGGTTTTTTTTTATTATTTAACCTTTGCAAGGAAGATGCTAAGGCGATTTTTTTATTTCTGAAATTTATGTAACAAAAAAAAAATTCGCATGTCAAAAGTATAAGTAAATAATAAAAGGTAAAAAACATATTATGATATTTTGCCTCGTTTTTTTAAAGCGAACTGTCAAACAAGAATACCTATGTGAAAACATTTGATTGTGAGAAACACATTTCAAAGACAAATTTACTAGTAATGACATTTTGTAGTTCCACAATAATAAATATTTACAATTAAATGCCAAACTGCGAGCGCCAATATAGTCGTGATACAATTTACTCGTATGAAAGTAAAATCGTTCGTGAAGTGTAATTTAAAGGAATTTTTTTTTTTTAATGGAAAATAAAATGCATGAAAAAAAACGTAGTAGCATGTTTATTCTGTTTTTGTTTGTGACATTTGGAGCTTAATTCTTATCGAATGTCGACCGTGACATGTTAACAAATAAAATCTACATAAATATACATTTTAGGGGAGGGAGAACGTAATCACTAAGTGTCATGTGAACTTAGTAAGTTTGTATTTTTTTATTATTTAGATTAGTAGATTTACGATATACTGTCGCTGGTGTACTTTAAAAACGCTTACAAGATGGAAAACACCGTTTCATAAAAAAAAACTAGAAGCGATTAAAGGGGTATTATCAGTTCACGGTCGTTATTAAATCACGGCTTCAAGTACTTACGTCATGCATTCTGTTTACCTGTACCGAAATTTGATTAAAATGTGAGAGATTTAACTTTGAATATTAAACCGAAACCCTTTGCACTGGGAAAAGTGAGATAAGTCAATATGAGTTCAACAATAATTAGTGTAATCGGTCATCTCTCCTTGTTGAACTTTTCAAATACTTTATTTTCTTCGTATTTATTATTATTTATAAAATATAAATTATGTTCTGCGAAGCCAACGATGCTTATCCCTTATTAGTTATATATATACTCGTATATAAATATGTAAGAATTTCTATAAAATTTGTTAGAAAAGTTTTATTCTCTATGTACTTCTATTAGTTGAATTTATTATTTCGCTACCGGTTTCGAAACATCCATGACATTCAAGTTTTAAGAACGCTACATGCAAGTTTTAAGAACGCTACATTCAAGTTTTAAGAACGATACATTCAAGTTTTAAGAACGCACGCAGTGAATGACACGGATATGTCGAAACCGGTACCGAAATAATAAATTCACACATTACCTCAATACCTACAAATTTTCTTAACCACATACATTTCGATCTTCTCATTTAATTGTTATTTATATTATTCTTATTATTTACATCATCAATGACTTTCTTTCAGATTATATTTTAGCTTGTTCATTGAGTTAGATTTTTTTTCTATTGTTTAGAATTAAGTTAAACATCGTAGGTATATTGTATACCAATTTTCACTGTCCATAATTATTTATATATTTTGGAATTATTAATTCATTATTGCTTGAGAATCTAGTATTGGGTATATGTATTATCCAATTTATATTTATGCTGAAAGTTAAATATATATTGAATTATAATTTTGTACCATGGTAAAGCCTTGACAGGTAAAATTTTCGCACTCTAGAACAACAGTTAGTGTATCACGTCGTAACTTAATTGTATCGTGTGGCATTAACTTCAATATTTGTGTACATTTGAAACAGTCTAAGTTTTAATTTAAATATTTGTATCTAAGAGGTGACTTCGAATCATCCCCTTCTTCTTTTACGCGTTAGTGGTGGTTTGATTCACATTTTTCGATCTTACACGCTTCTATAAACGTTTAAACGGTTTAATAAATTCATAGTTACAAGAATTCTCTTCGTGTTTTTAATCCGAAATGAATTCTCGCCAAGCGACCAGCCCTTGATTAAAATTTAATCAAAAACCTCCACCAGCCAGTAGCTGTAATATGACTATAAAACAGGCCGTGTTTAATTAATAGCATGGATTTAATAAAGGAAAAAAAGTCAACTCTTTGCGGATAATACGAGTGCTTATTGTGTGTTTATTATTTCTGCGGTCCATCATTATTTGAAAAATTCAATTTAAAATGTATGTCGGAATGAATTGACGCTGAATTATTATTAATTGCATTGAAATAAATTAGTATTATTACATAGATAAAACAAAAAACAGTAATAAGAGCGCCCAAAATAGATTGTAAGGTAGATAAACTCTCCCTCTTTTCGATCTCATATTAGCAGCAAAGATTCAGACATTAACTTACCGAAGAAATTTAGCGGACTCCGTAGTATCATTCCATATTTCAAATCGTAACACCAGACAGTTGCTTACTTTTCATCTTCCTCGTTGCAAGATCTACTCTAAGAAAAATTCCTTTATCTACAGATTTACAAATGCGTGTAACTTAAATTATTATCACATTTTTAACTCTACTATACGGGATATAAAACGAAAATTAGCATAAAAATGCCCCTCCATTTATCAAATCCTATGTTCCCCTCAATAGCTCATTTGGGAAATTGTTGTCCCTGTAAGATCAAGGATCTGGGTTGGATTTCCAGTTGCGACCGTTATCATTTTATTTTCTGTATATTTATTTTTAATATATTTCATCGAAAATTGTTAATATTATCTTCTTCAATGATTAAACATTATATTGAGTTATTTTATAAGGATAGCAGCCAATATTATGGGATTTAAAAATCGACGATAATATTAACAAGTCTTGAACTTGAAGTATGATATCGGTGTAGATGGCGTAAATTTAACTGATCTCATTAGCTAAGTTGGTTAAGCGGTTATCCCGGATAGGTCCTGGGTTCGAGTCCAGGATGCGACTGAAATCTTTTTTATTTTATGTTATTTTTTCGGTTTCGTGGTCCATTTTAGGATGTGTTAATATTATCTTCTTCAATGATTCATTATAATGAGGTTAATTAGCTTCAATAAATTATTCCAATAAAAATTGAATAATTTGTTTCCATTCTATGATACCCCAAAATTAACATATTAATTATATTATATGGATCAAAATCGTTTATACGTATAGAGTTTTGCTTGTCTCTCGCTCTTACTAAAGATTATTGGCTATCATCGATAACTTCAAAGATTTTGTCGATGATTGATGAAACCTCCTTTGCATTCCATCACGTTGTACTTCACACAATTTAAAAAAAAAACAGATAACAGGATATAAATATGAAAAAGACAACGGATGTGGTTTAAGGTTTTGGGTCTCCCTCACTCCCCATCGGTTTCACAAATCTAATTTTGAATAAACCATTTTTTAAAGCCAGGTATTTCAATAGAATGAAACACGATTCCTCCCCAAACCACACCGATATAAAATAACACAAGATTGGGTTTTTAGCTATAATAAAAAACCGTCCAGTATTGGATTTGTTTGTTTCCTAAGAAATTCAAAGTACAGCGTCATTTCAGTTTTATTTACAAACCCTAAATAAACCGGTTATATCTGCCCTGAAGGTTACCGAAACCGGTTGGCGTGTTTACTTAAAGTATGTGATGAACACAATGTTACATTATTTAATTTAATAGTTTTCCATTCCTAGTTTTTGTTATGTTTAGTCCGCACAGGAGTTAATGTCATTTTTGAGGATGCTGTGTGAACGATCTTTTTAAGGAAAGGAAGGAGAGGAATTTCTGAGAAAGAAAAAGTTATGCGAGGTGGGTTGGAATCTAGGGGTTAGTGTGTCAAGGAGTGACGGATGTATTAATCTATCCCTCCCGCTGTGGTACAAGGCGATGGTTTGAGAGAGTCTAGCTGGAGAGATCCAAGGGGCTCACTCAACCGCTCTCTCTCAATCCGGCCCACCACTCAGCTGGTGAGAAGATGCATTTCCCGCCAAGACCTGCACAAACTTCACCCCTGCTAAGTCACCTGCTGTAGCGAACCACTTAGGGTGACCTGTGGCAGAAGTGTGGTACCCATACCCGCTTTCGTATTTACAAAACATAAAAGCGAAGAAATTAAATATACAATATATATATATATATATATATATATTGTATATTTAATTTTTACTGATACCTTATATTTTTAATGATACCTTTTGTTTTGGAATAGCATGTTTAAAAAAAAAGTGTTTTATGGCAGTTTTAATTTCCAGCAGCTAAAAAAAATTACAAAACTACTTTAGTTACCCATTTTGTGTTGATGGTCTCCGCTCTTATAAAAAAGCTGGTGCTTACCTGAAACAAAAAAAAACATTATTAGATATTTTATTACAAACATTTTTTTTCATAAACCCTCTTCTAGTCTCTGTCAAATCAATGTCCAAATAACATTTTTTCGGCATCTATTCGGCTGAAATGCGGTTTGTGTAAAATTGAATAATATCCTCCGTGAATCCGATCCGAATATTTTATTCCGTGATTTCTCCTCGCATCGAAAAATGACTTTTTTGCGATGTTTTTCCGCATCGAATTTTATGTGCGGTATTTTTAAATCATATTACTTGTAACGCTGTTCCTGAAACGCGTCAGTCTCATTTCTGTACGACTGTGTGACGTAACGGATGTGATTGTAACGTGCTCGTATTTTACATATTACATATTACACCAAAAAAATCGCCCAGTGACGTAGAGTAGCATTTATTACCATTTTATTAACACATTTTTGTATTACACGTCAGTTAAGATTTGGCAACAGGGAATGAACGTCATACAGACCAATGCCGTTAGATAGCCCGGAGAGACTGACAGACTGCGGGGTTAAAAAGCAATCCATCGTCAAAAGCTATACAAGATAGGGACTCTTAGATGGTTTGGACAGGTAGAGCGAATGAACGAAGAAAGGATTGTAATGAGAATATATGACGTGAATGTGAATGGGAGAAGAAGCCGGAGACGTCCGAGGAAGACATGGCATGATCAAGTGAATCATATACTTCAATCGGGCCATGTCAGAAGTCGGAATAACAGATGAGAATGTATGAATGTGAATGAAGCAAGAAATGAAGATCGAGTTGTTTGGCGGTCCGTCCTCTCTGACTACCCCTGCGGAGAAAAGTCGTGATGGATAGATAGTTATTTAGTTGATCCATTTTTTGATTTTGAATGTGAAATTTTTTTTTTCTAATCTTTTGTATTGAGCGTAAGTTGGAAAGAGTGGAAGATACTCTCAGTATCGCCCTGATGAAAGACCACCATTCAGATTGCTTGAAATTACTTTTAGCCGTGTTTAGTGACCAGATCTGAATAGCCATATATATCCCCATCTTCCTCTTCCCCTTCTCTTTCCCTTTCTCACTACCTTCAGCCTCAAAACATTTGATAATTGGAGAAGCCAAAGTCTCACTAGCTCCAGACGATTAGGAGCAGTTGCCAATCTTGTGCGGTATTCCCATTACAAAAAAATACCGTGATAAAGAATTGAAATGTTGATTTAAAAAGTGTTAATATCTGAATAGTCTGATATAACTCCTCTTCTCCTACCCATCTTCATTCTCTTCTCTTCATTACATTGGCGGAATTCTGATCTCATTATCATCACAAATTTCCCTACTAACCTTACCTATCTAAACCGAACCTCATTTCATTTGCTACTTTAGGTTGTTACCTGACAACGGTTTTGATCCTAGTAACTTAAGTATGTACATGATTTCCATTTAATTAGTTTCCTCTCCTGCCTACAGTAACTATTAAGACTGTGTTACACTTACAAAATATCCCCACAAATTGTTGTATGATACACAAGTGCCGAGAAATTTAATCACTTTATAAATTTAATAACCGAGTAAATTTATCGTATAGTCCTATTCTAGATGTTTTTCCAGTGAACCGCTCGGTTCCTCCTGAAAACACCTAATTACGCCTTCCTCTTTGGTGGCCTCCCGCTCCAATACCTAAATATTCATGTACGTCTGCCATTAAGTTGTATTTGTGTTAGTTTCAGTATAGTCCTGACGGAGGAAAGGTACCTTCAAAACCGATCGATAATTATGCTAAATTGAATTTGTGTAAAACAAATTCACGTAATAAAATATGCGTTCTATATATTTCTGATGAAGAATCATCGCTTTCGAAACATGTAGATAGATGTCTGTGTATATTAATAAAGTGGTGAATACAAAGTACATTTTTTTAATTAATTGATTAATAATGACGCCACAAAGCGAATACCAATCGTTATAAAGAAATTACAGATCGCTTTGTTTGCCCAGCAAGATGCTGGGCAAACAAAGCGATGACATAGTGCGATAAGGCTGCTTATTAAACCCAAAAAAAAGTAATTCTAACGAAAATGTTTTTTTTAACCTAATAACAGGGTTTGAAGGATATTGTACATATCACCGATAAATATCACGATATTTTAAAATTAATAGGTTTCTTTAATTTTACGGGATATTCACGCGTTCTTGTATGACCATATTAAAAATAAGGAGATCCGGAAAGAATGCAAGGCTGATGTAAGCGTAATGGTTAAGATTAAAAAATGGACGCTTAAATTGTTTAGACATGTAAAGCGGAGGAACGATGAATGAAGTGTGTGGAGAATATATGATACGGAAGTTAAATAAGGTTATTATTATTCCACCGTGTTCGTGAGAAAATCACCTCGAGGGCGCTAGTAACTAATTAATTTAACCAATAACTTATAAGTTAATGGTATAAGACATCGGGACGCCTGAGGAAGAGATTGTGAAATAAATATTTGAGTCGGGTCATGACAAGAGTCAGAATAACAGAAGAATGTATATGAGACGATGCATGAATTAGAATGAAGCACGGAGTGTGTGCCCAGAGTTGCGTGGTGGTCTATCCTCTCTGCCTACCCCTGTCGAGAAAAGGCGTGGTGGTAAGTTAGTTTTCCCGCGTTTCTCCATGTTTAACTTTACTGGGATTCCCCGGGCATCATCAAATCGTGTTGTCGTATCTTTGTAACTAATTTTAAAAAAATTCCCTTGGCTTAATGAAAATCTCTTACCATTGATGTTAGCCCATGGCCATTATAAAAATACAACTTTGTTTCACTCTGTCAGCAATTACTGATACTCGCGCAGCAACAGCAGCTATAACGAGGTACATTTTTCATCCTTATTTAAACTCTATTTTTAACGTCTATCTCTTAGAAAAGAAGTACCATTTTTTTTATTTACATCAGATAGTTACATAAATAACATTGTGATAAATAACATATCCTAATAACCTGTAGGTAAATTTTAGGATATCAAAAATTATTTTAATTTCTACCACCTCGAAACAGGCTCAGCCTACTGAGGTGGTTTAACTCGATTTTTTTTAAAATATATATAGATAAATATTCCTATACGTATTTTCTTATACTTACTGTATAATTTACTATATTCTGTGTGTAATTATGTATTTTTGGTTTATAATGATAAATAAATAAACAAAACAAAAAAGGGTCACCCCACGCCACTGCTAAAATGTATCATGCTATAATGTTCATGTGACACCTAACATATTTGATAAGTTTATTTTGTATCTTCCCTAGCGGGGTTTGTACGGGTCTACCGCAGACATGACAGAACGTTACAGAACAAAACAGAACATAACGGAACATTCATGAACTCATAGTGACGTCATTCACTCGCAGTGTCAAATGACGCACTTGTCAAAAGGTTAGCATATGTGATATTTTTAGAGCTTTATTGTGTTACACCGAACCTATGAAATATGACGCATCTATATATACATACCTACATATCTACCTGTATAATTTTGTGTACATTATGCGTTATACATATAGGTATACAACCAGTGGCGTGCACAGAGTTTGTAATCGGGTAGGCGGTAAGAAAAAAAATTATTCCAGATAACACACTTCGTGTAATTTTTCGCTAAGAATGGCTAAGCTGCTGGCTGTAGCCGATGTTGATTGATATTATCTAAGACACACTAAATATCCAAATATTTGCTTTATTTATGCATATTACAAGCCGATTACTAAATAGTTAAAAGAGCAATATTTTTCCGCTAAATAAACACAGACAATATTTGAAAGAAATCCAACGTGATATTGTCATTATTTCGTTAGTAAAGTTGTTCTAATTAATAGATGTACCAAAAGATGGCTCTAATTGCTATATTTACTAGCATTGCCGAAAATCACTGCCTTTTAGACAATAACACAAACGAGTCGCCCTTGACGCGCATGTAAGTTTTAATGTATAGAATCGTGTCAAGATTTGAATATGACGTGTACGTCACTGTGCATACTTAGTTCCTGCCTTTGGCACGATATAGTGGTGCGATCAGTGTGGCGCTTGCGGCGCTGCGTATCGTGGTTGATACTTAGCACATATCTTTGAAAGTAACTATTGATTTAATGGAATAACTTTGTACGTGTTAATTTTCATACGCCTAAGATAGGGTAGGCTTTGCTTACATGCCCATATGGACGGCACGCCTCTGTGTACAACGTATACTATATATATAAGATAACACCTGTCGGCCGGAACTATGGGTAAATACGTATGATCAACGCACAACTTTCCAAAAAATATTGACTGTAAAAAAGGATATGGTCATTCATTTTGTCCATTTCTGATGTCAAGTTGTTTATAATGTTGTTTCGTTTGACTGGCTTCTGACTGAGTGTGATGCCTTCTGAAATATTTATTTTTAGAATTTGTGAAGCAACTTTTAACAAAAGAAGACGGTATGGTCCTTCGGGTCAAGTCACTAAACATAACTAAAATCATTTGGATCAAATATTTGATTGTGATTTATGGTCTCTCACCTGGGCTATAATGATATCCAGAAAAAGGTCTGTGACACGCAGAATGTGATAGATTTTTTTTTTATAGGAATACCGCACAAGAGTCCCAACTGCTCCCTGTCTAGAGCCAATAAGATTGGGGTATGTTGTGAGTCTGGGGGTAGTGGAGAGGGGAAGGAAATAGGGAAGAGGAAGGTAGGTAAGTACCTAGCTATTCAGGTCTGGTCACCAAATACAGTTAAAGACATTTCAAGCAACGTTTCAATTCTGATCCGGTGTAATATTATTTTAAGTAATTTGATTGTGAAAAAACACAAAGAAAATAAATTTAAATTACTTGGGGAAGCCAGAATTTGAACCCGCGACCTCCGGGTATAGCTATACCCCTCGACCACGGAGGCTGTCTGTAAAAGAAGGTGAAATTTAAAATATCATAACGCTACGCGCTCACGGATGGCGTTAATTAAAATATTTTTGGAAAAACAACACTTTTGGCACGTAATGCTTTCAAATATTGAGATGAATTATTTGTTGGCAGGTGTACAATGGATCTCCCTCAACCGGCTTCTACCAAACTCATCCGCCGCAAAGACCTGGACAAACCTCACCCTATGAACCCGAGCACCTGCTAGAACACCAAGCGTAGCGAACCACTTGAGATAGCCTATATATGGTACTTATATGGTACTTATATCGCCATATAAGTACCATAAAAATGTTGCCATCATTTTTTTTTTAGAAAAGAAAGACAAATATTCCCAGATTACGGATAACTTAACAATATTTTTCATGGAGGCCTACGCTATGCAGAGGATTGAAACTGTAACATATGTATAGGGAACCAGACGCTTTGAACCAGTCGCCCAACTAACGGATTTATATTCAATTTTATCCAAAATGTTTTCTAGTGACTGTCTCTATCCAAAAGATGTTAATTTTAATATAAAAGCAAATATATGATATAATCAGAATTTAATACATCTAACAGCTGTCGCTATCAAAATACTATAGGGGTAACAAAACACAAGGTTGCATGACCGCTGCTAGTATCCTGAATCTTGTATTAAAAAAAAAAATGCTTTGCTATATTATGACTGAATTAAGCAATAAGCTACTATCGGCACAAAATCGTTTTTTATGTATCCAAAATATTACTAGAAAAATTACCTAGAAAAAAAAAACAAAAAGTACAAACAAAGCAATACATGTCACTTTTTGTCGTATAAGTAAGACTCTCCCTTTTTACAAAGTGCCGTAAATTAACCTGTTTGGTGAAAGAGTTTTTTTCTTCACGTACCTGCTAATGACAGTGGCGGAAGCAGCACGCTCCTACACCAGGTGGCAAAGCAGGTGCATTATAGAAATTATCATCGTCTCGCTCTGTCGCATATCAAAACAGGGCAGGTGACAGTCGGCGTCCCTCTCGAGCGCGGGGTCGATCACACATGGTGTTTCGTTTTTATAATTCGGACCAAAAAGGAGCCATAAATTGGCTTCCATTCGACTTCACGTCATTACTTTACGAATGGAAGCATTGTTCTAAATTCGAAATATGAAAATATTTAAACAAACAGTATTTGTCTAACTAATCTACTTTGAAAATAGTAGCGAGGGAGGATAGAGCTTTGAACGATCTCAACTAACTGAAACCAGTTTGTTTGTCCAACACGAAAAATTTAAAATGAGCTCTGGCGTCATTAAATTTCTTCTGTTTATTATTTCTCAATTTTCTAGATCAAATCAATGATTTTGAGATCTCATCGTCATCTCCATCGTGAGCTATGGAGCTGTAAATATCCATTTACTGTCAAAATATAAGACAAGATAGCAAAATTACATTTAAAATTTTCATGTGTTTTTCTATAAATAAGAAAAAAGATTATTTATATCCGGCTGAAACCGGGTAGTATCTAACTGCTAGTTGATAATAAAATACAAAATAATAACGGTGCCCTACATAGCTAAGTGGTATAGGCGTTTACCAGCTGTCACACGTCGTAGTCGGAAGATTTCGGTTCAATTCAAGCGACAATTTTTTTATTCCTTCATATTAATATTACCGTTAGCTGTAGTAAATATTTTCAATAATTTCATTAAAAATATAATGCTCCATATTTCAGCCTTTAAGCCAATTCATTTTCAATATTTATTTAACCCTTTCAGTGCAGGCGTACTTCCTCGGGTAAAAAAATAATTTCTCTTGATTTTGTGAAACAATTAGCCCCGTATATTATGCATCGCTTGTGGAGGATATTCCTTATATCGTTGAATTTTTTTTATATAGCGTCAATTCGAATAACGAGGTATTTCCCCACCTTCCTCCTCCCCTTCTCCTTCCCCTTCCAAATACCTTCAGCCTTACAATATTTCCCAATTGGGGATGCCATAGTATCACTGGCTTTAGACGGTTGGAAGCAGTTGGGACTCTTGAGGGGTATTCATATAAAAAAAAAAACATAAAAAGCCACAAATACCAAAAAATATAGCGACAGATCTCGTTTCGGCGGTTATGCTTTGTCTGTGATCCATTATTAATTTCCTTTTGTTTTGTGTTGCTTGATAACAATTGGTAGAATTTTTTTGGGTGGGTACTTTCTTTTCAATTCATTTTAATTTGAAAAAATATTGGGGCGCAGAGGACGTATTTCACATAAAACGACGAATATACTGTATACAAAAAAAATATATATTTTAACCCTGGAATGGAAGCAAAGAGTTAACTTAATTCTGTCATATTTCAAACTAATTTTTCACTAGTTATTTTATTATTAGTTATTTTTTCAAGTGCCGACCGATAGCGCTAGATTTTTTCAAGGTATGCTTTCCATACGTCAGGCATACGTTTGTCTTCGTAGTAGCAAAATGCGCTTCTTTCTCGTAGGCAAGTTTAATATATTTAACACTGAGGAAATTTTACGTCTCATTGTATGATGGGAACTATTGAGTGAAATTTACCGATGGCTTCTCTCTCAGACACAATAAACAAGTGAATTATGCATAAAATAATCAATTTAATCAAACAATATGTTTATTATGAGTGATCAAAGTTTTTATTACCCCGAACGGCAAAGATTAATCAAAGATATGAAAAAACCACTAAAATTAAAATTGAAGTAAAACATACTTCTCGCTTCTATTAATGGGCTAAGAAAGACGCTTTCATTCTAGGGTTAAAAATTAAAAAAATATATAATAAATTACCTTAAAAAAACGCATCTTCGTAATTTTTATTTTATAATATTATTTACATACAATGGGAACTTGCGGAATATCAGCGAGTATTAAACAAATTGAGAGAAAAAAAAAACAGTAGTACAGTTTTGTTACAGTGAGGACTTAATATAATAGTGACATTTAAATAAATTTAAATAACGTTTAAAATATAAATATGTCTACCGCCTGACCGAATAGCTAAAATCCAACGAAGGCACGCAGAGCCAGTTATACCGGCAATTGGAGAGGGAGGAAAATTCTTAAATATATTTATTTTCAAATGCACATGCGGTGCAAAAGGGTTAGGTAATAAAAAAAATTATAGACGGAAATTTTCAAATAATTGTGTAGGATGTTATCAACCATATCATTAAGCTCTAAAAGTGAAAACAAAAGTGCGGTTCTGAAAGATTTAACTTAATCGTGTCTTGCTTTTTAGATAGGTTTGAATTAACTGGGATATTTTGAATTTATGAGTAAATATCGCGTTGCGTGATATTAATCAATACCCTTTTGTACTTCAGAGATAAAACTTATCTGCATAAAAGCAACTCAAACATGACATACTCAGAAGAGATAATAATATTGTTTTTGCAAGGATGCATAATATATCGAACCGAGTGCTTCGATACGAGAACTGACAACGTTACCATTTAACTACGTATCTAGTTTCGCAGTTAGCAATACGAATAACCGACAAACGCCTATCCAAGGTATCTAATCAACATTATTACAGACATGGAGATATTCAACTCAATATGCGTAGGGGAAATGGGCCTAGCCCCCCACATCGGGTGATACCGGATAGGCCCTGGCACATCAATTGCAATTACAGCTAGATGACAAAACTGCACACGACTTGTTTTTCCGTAGTCAATAAGTCTCGATTTGCGCAAAATTGGGGTTCACTTTTAAGTCGTTCAGAAGTAAAGAACTTGAGGGCATTTGAAACATGATTATATAGCTACTCTCTCACAAATGGCACAAATTTAAATATTTTAGAAAAACAGCGCTTTTAGGATGTAATGCTTTTAAATATTGAGATGAATTGTTTGTTGGCGGGTATTCATACGGAATATAAAATGATATAAATTGTTATTTTAGGTTTAAACCTAAATTCCTTTTAGTGCGCCAACAAACATTTCATACCAATATTTAAAGCATTACGTGCTAAAATAGTTTTTTTTAAATAATTAAAATTAGCGCCATCTGTTAGCGCGTAGTGTTCTCTTGAGGTTTTTTCTTCGTGCATTGTTCGACGTGAATTTATCTTGTAATTTTGACGCCGAAATTAACAGCTATTTTAATGGTAGTCCTTCTTTATTTTTTTTTTTTTAATTAAGTTATTTTATTTTTACATAATATTTTATTTTAGCATTTGACAAAAGGGTCACTGCTCCACTATACATTCCGGAGCCCGGAGTGTAGGTGGTTTTAAGAATTGTACTGGTAACTTTTTTATTAAAAAAAATCTGTTTAGTGATTTATGTATCCGGCTTTCCTCTATTTATTCCAATTTTACAAAGTAATTGTTACAATTTTTTTTTATCGTATGAAATTAAAATGACAGTTTGATTTTTGGTTTTATGCGGGTTGTATCTATGCAGCACGCGAAGCCGGAGGTAAAGTATACGCATTTCGTAATTAGATAGATTAGACAGGTAGTTCAAATGTTTTGCAATATCCGCCCCTGCAGTAGCATGGCACAAATGTAATTGTATGGCTGTGATAGAACCATTACCTTCGGGAATGCGTATTACGCGATTGAACTAATAGGTCTAAAGGTAGAAAACAAATTGGTATACATAATCATTTGCAATAGTAAAAAGCAATTACTTTGTGGATTGTCATAATTATAATTGACGGCCTCCATGGTCGAGGGGTAAGGCTCTCGAATACGAATCCGAAGGTCGCGGGTTCAAATTCCGTCGTGCGCAAGTAAATTTTATTTAATTAATTTGTGCTGTTTCACAATTAATTCATTTAAAAATAATATATAGTATATTTGCGCACGTTCCAGAGTGGAAGATACTTTCAGTATCGCCCTGGTGAAAGAACACCATTCAGAATTGAAACGTTGCTTGAAATGGATTTTAGCCGTGTTTGGTGTCCAGATCTGAATAGCCACATGTTTTTAATAAAGATACAGGGATTCAAATTGTTTACCGTAATAAAAAAGGCATAAAAAAAAAGTGGGGTAGGTGCCGCCTTTTCTGAATACGACACCCTTATTAGTCCAGTCTTCGGAGAACACAAGGTTATAATGTCAATTGTACCAAAGACAGTTTTTGTTTTATATTTCATTAGCTAATCAATATTTTTATGTTTTATTTAATTTTATTTAGTTTTATGGCACCGCTGATTTAGTCTCGAATGGTAATATAGTCAATACATTTTTTTTATTAAATAGTATAAACTTCAAACAATATGTATTTATTCTTACCCTTCATTTAAAGTTGTTCTGTAAAATAACATACGTTTAAAACCATCGTAAACCAAAAATGCAATTAGTGTTAGTCATTTTGACAAATTTTTAGTCGTTTCGTAAAAAAATATGATTATTCTGGGGTTAATAAAGTTCACCAGTGTTAATCGCATTTAGCAATGCCTCGTTCCATAAAATATAACGATTCCCCAGCTATCTGAATTCCCATCAAGATGTAACATTGTCACCATAGATTAATATGGAAGTCTCTTCATTCCCATCGCATTTCCTTCAGCTATTTCGTACTTTCTGTTTTCAATAGCTGATTATGTCTTCTATGGGGATAGTGTATTTAATAGTCCTAGAAACCCTCGCTCAGTGGGTTTCAAAACATTAAAAAAATTGCACAGTTAGATTTATCCTTTCCGGGTGCTGTTTCCATATAAATCTAATTTGAGAACCATTGTAATAAAGAGCATTCAAACTGATTATTGTTGCACGCAACCACTGTTTTAGAACTAACATTTGTATGAAATATAAACCTTTAAAACTTGTTAAAAATGCAACCACTTGATGTGGCGAACGCATTTCTAAGAGTATGAAAAAGACAACCGACTTTGAAAGAAATAGCATGACGCAATATTAATATATACGAACGAAAGGTTGTCTCGCTTGTACTTCATTACTTACGATAACCCCTGTAACATGGCAACAATAAATACTGTAAATTTAGACATATCGTATTGTCAATTACCTACGAATCACTAAAGACTTGGAGGTGATCACAGTTGGCGCAGCCGGTAGGATGTCTTCCACAGAAATGCGAGGAATAACATCATACTTTATATAATATAAAATCCTCATGAACTTATAAAATGGTAAATAAATAAATACTGATTTATGTCATATAAAATGTATTCTATGACCTTGAACACATTACGTACATTTTAAGTCTTCTGTCGGCACCCAGTTATCATTTATGAAATCACTGTCTAATATTTAATCGTTTCCGCATAAAAACACAATAACATTTATTCAAAATAAAAAAAAGTTGCGTCACGAAATAATAATAATTGCATCAGAGCATGCATCATTTTATTGCGACATAGTTATGCAAATATTTATTATAGCGTAGTGAGTCAAATAATGAGTATTATGTACGAATAATGTCATAAAATATATTGTGATGTCTCGCGTCATCGTTGAGTGATCTGTTTTTTTTGTAAGTAAATGCCCGCTGCAAATAAATTTGTCAGAAAGTTTGCTTGATTTTTGCTAATGCACGTGAAAGAAAGCCACACATTGTAAATTTCCCACATTTTTATTCGTCTGGCAAAACAACGTACAGTCAATACGTAAAGTAATTTTATCAAAGTCGTTGTAAAAAATTCGCTTTGTGCGGATTTATGAATATTAATTTAACTAATTTGTTTAACCTTTACCGAGTTCCCTTTTTATATTATTGTGTATCTGTTCTTGAATTTACTGTAAATCCTAACGGTGCAAGTTACAGAACAAGGTGTATGCTATTTATCAATTAAACAAAAAAAGATGATGATAAATGGGTAAGATTCCTAACTTTCTTAATGGAAATTAATTGAGGATAATATTAATAATTCTTAAATTGAAATGTCGCGGATAATAATGAGGTCTCAATAGAGGAATTGGAGAGTGTTATCCCGGTAACACAGAGGATCTCGGTCCGTGTCTCAGATGCGACCGTTACCTTTTTGTATGTCTTTTTCTGTTTCAAATTTTATTGAAATTTGTTCAACAAGTTTATAAGCTTCAATCAGTTATTATATTCCTATGAATGTATATACATACCAAATACAAAAAATTAATGGAAAGCCTAAAAAAATTTCCTTGCCTAAACTAATCATTGGAGATTTCCTTTTGTATATGATTACAACATTTTTTAATGATGAAATTGAGCAAAGGCATTGAATAAGACTTTAATAGCATGAAATGGTGTGTTTTAAACTAAAAATCATTGAAATATCATTAAGCAAGCTCATAAAATTGAAAATGAAAACACTCCGCAGCTTTCCAAAGTCCACAACCAATATATCTATTGGGACTAAGCGGCAGAAAAACATGCGAACAATCGACGCGAATATTTCAGCTCGAATGGATTAAAAAATTCATAACTCAAACGCTTATTCGTCGATTGTATGGAGTTCATTATGACATGACGGGTCACAAATATGCGGCGCGATGGTTCCAACTCACTGTACCCTACCCACTGCCCATGCTACACAGTGCCTACATGGTGAAGGATGCTAGGCAGAACCAGGGCTTATTGAACTGATAGGATTCAGTTTTCTTCTCAAAGGGGGGAGGGTTGAAAAGCTGGACTTTCTTTTTTTGCTGTTATCTGATATAGTGTTTGAGGGTATTTTAGGCTGGAACGAAAGCTAAAATAACTCTTTGGCCTACTAGTGAAAGTACAAAGTGTTGAGTTATGAGTTAATCGAAGGTCTGTGGTTCCGGACCAAGAAACATGGTGTTGGTACTATCATAGGGGTAGATGAGACTACTTTGCTTAACTCCCGGGACCAGTATATCTATGGCATCGCCACTTGATAAATATTCTTAACCTGAAGTAAGTGCTATAAGATGAAGACTGGTATCTTGGGTATTCAAATCAATTAATTAAATATAACTAAAAAGTAAATTCACTGACCAAGGTAATACTTGTATAAAGAGTATCTTTCTCTCTTGCACGAGGTGTAAATATTCAATATCTTCCAAAATATGTTGTGTGAAAAATCCTACAAATGAAGCCAAAAACCTGCTCTTTCTGCTTCATGACCTGCCCTAAAATACTTCCCCGTGTGAATTTTCCTGCTTCTCCACTCTTTTATAAGTGTTATTTCCTATCCATTACACACAGGTAAATATAATTTCATTAATGTCGTCTTTTTTTCTGGATAGTTCAGAAATGCCCTCCTTACGCTGCTTCGATTGCACGAGTCCATTTTAGATTTGGTCTCTCCGGGAACATCATCTGTACCTTATTTTACCCCTAGCATCAACACTGGACGTCTTCCTTCTGTCATTAAAACTAGCTCTACATAATAAAACACGGCTACTACTTTCAAGCTTTGCAACAATTTTCCTGCTAACCAAGGTGACACATCCCCAGTTTTACAGCTCATTCCTGGCACTGTGACCGTACAAATAACAGGCCATTGTTAACCATCGGCAGCAAATTAAGCGAGTATACGCTTTCGGTCGGGAATAAACAAAAGATCTCGCTTTATTTTGCCTATTTGAATTGAATCAGCGCCATGATGTGCATGACCGCCGTCGGGGGCGCCACGCAATTTTTATTATTTTTCACTATTGCAGTTTTGCGTTACAGTTCGCTTGTTTGCAAATTAAAATACTGTTGTTTTGTTTGTTGTTTGTCAATTTTACTATTCCGAGCTAACGGAGCAGGAGCGGAATGTATAAAATTGAATATTTTTGCAAGCCGCCGTCAGGAGCAGATGCGGTGAGATGGTATTAAAATAATTCATATTATTTATGTAGTAATTCTTTAAATGCACAAACAAATGCAGATATGTGAACTTTTGTGAATGTGTATTTTCTGTTCAGATACTACCTATATAAGGTAGGTATAATATGTAATTATTTAATCATTTTAAATCACATTTTAATTTCATTCACAAGTTTCCATATTTACGTGTTTGTGCAAGTTTCCTCAGTTTAACGATTTCTTTAGTTGGTTTCTCTTATTTCTATTACAAGTTTTCCTATATTTTCTGAACGGGAAAATATTTGGTTAGCCTTCAAGAATGCAAGTGATTTTAAGCAATTAACCCATTAAACTATCTCTTGAGGGGCCGAAGATTTTAATAATTTTATACTCTTTATAGGTATTCCTGGAATCAATTTGATCATCGTATCGATGAGAAAATATCAGTAGGCGAATACAACTAAAAACGCTATTGGGCCAAAAAGTCATTATGGGATGATTGCAATCCGGTTAGCATTGCATCCAATTAAATTAGCGAACTTTCTCTGCTTCTTGAGTGGGTAGATGTTTTTATATCAACTAAATTACTTACTTTAAAGAAAGGGGTGCAATAATTGTAATAAAGGGGTGGGTTCGATGAACAGACTTTTCCGGGGTGAGTTCAAAGCCACAGAATTCAACACATTCAATTATAATAAGTATTCCAAATAGGGACGGTTTGTTTAAAAGTAATTTTTTTTACGAAATGAGTATCTTTTTTTCAGCAAACGAATTCAGTTCCGCATTCCCCAATGCCTGGCGGGCGTTAATTACAAAATTACAAACAGAAACAGGATACCGTTATTAATAAATATTTTCAAAGTTTATTCGTTAATCCGAACAATAAATCCGTCAATCACAGTAAAGCACCAACAAAGGCGGCCGGAGCAGAATCAACGGGACGTCTGTCATATTACTGCTGACTCATAATGAGAATTAATTTGACGGTGGATTTTGGGGAAGAAATTGCTGATAACCCGAATACATAAATACATTACATAAAGCAACGAGGGGATTAAACTCCGAGGGTATATATACTCGTATACTATATAGATACATAGAACGGGAGAGAAGGCCACCAGGGGAGGCCCACGCAGCTGGTGGTTGCTAGGAAAAAGTCAATAATTTTGATGAAGTTTTATACGAATTATCAAAATATGTGTTGTTTATTTATATGCATAACTCTGTATTTCGCTGTATTCACATTACCATTACAAACCTAAATACTTTCTTTAGAGATAATCAATTTTTATAATGTAATTAGTATAAGATAATTCGATATCGAAAGAGATTCTTATAAGAGGTTGATTTTTCAAGGGTTTAAATGCTGTGGGTAAAATAGAAAGTAGGTAAAATTCTATGCGTAAATTAAGTGGTTTTTGAAATGGACTTATATGTTTTTTTTTTAAAGCCCCGGTGTACGACTACTATATGACTAGAAAGTGGAAAGCGATACGAGTTTATATCTAAATCATCCCCCTATCCTATCCTCATCATTGCTTTTCTAGATTTTTCATAGATTAACTTATTCTTTGTGCTCATTCAAAAATTCAAATTTTGAATATTTTTAATTATTTCGGACAGATTTAGTGCAATGCTCATGTTTTAAAATAAAATTGATTATTAATAATCCCAATGAAGTAAAAGTAATTGAGGGCTTTTACAATAGAAACCTTAAATTAATTTTATATTTCTGTCTTTTTTCAAAATTTAGAATAATCCAATAATGTCTAATTTAATAGATGATAAAATACATAAATACTCTCATATTTCAACACTGGGCACAATCGCAGGTGGTCTTGATGGATTGGTTTTAAATGAAATCTAATGCTGGAGGCGTTACCGAGACCAGCAAATATGCTAAATACACCCAGCCAACTTAATTAACACTCACAGGGCTATCTCTACGTGCTTTGCATGTGGCATTATGTTCCCAAAGCTGACTAGGTAACTTATCGATCGGCGGTGAACTCATGCCTCTTAACATGGTTACGAAACACAATTAATTTGTCACTGAAAATCACTCGAATAGTCTTCTATATCTGAAATTTTCTATAGTTTACCATTTCACATCTACTGTAGAGAATTTCTATGGTTTCGATTATTTAAATATTTAAATTCGATTATTTTAAATGTTTTTTATTCGTTTTTCCGTGATTTCTATTTTTTTAGTTTTTAACTGATTCTTCTGTCGGTGATTTAAGTCTTACATTTTAGGTTTTACGATAAACTAAATAGTGAAAATAATGTGTTTTACAGAGGTACAATAATCACAATAGTGCAATTCTCATAATCAAAACATATAGGAACAATATTTGATATTAAAGAGAAATGTTGATCAAAGATTGCTTAGGCTCGTTAATGCATTGTCTATTGTTTGGTAGACGATTGAAGAGAGTATAAAGTGTGCATTTTGTTCTCGATAAAATAAATGAGTTTCTTTTTTCAAGATAAATAAAAATATACTTATTTAATTTTTGTGCATAAACTATAACATATTTGATACATTTAAATCAAATCTTTATCTATTTATTAAGTTTTCCTGTGAAATAACTCCCGTTCTAAATTACAACAATATCTTCATGTTTTTTTTATAATAAAAAGATTTGCAATCACTAGCGATATTTTTTTAACTAATAAAAGCCTATTGGAACGTAAATAAACAGATAAAAAGTGTATTTAAAGCGTAATGAATGCTGGCGGATTGGAATAAATATTGCCTTTCGATAAAGGCTGGCTTAGGCAGCAATTGGTTGAATTGATTGAAATAATGCAACTAGACGGAACGTTGAATCCATCCAGGCTATTCAGCTTTTCGCTAATAAATAACCTCAATCGTAATGGTAATAACAGATAGAAAGCTCAACCGTGGAACGATTTTATTGTATATTATATCTTCTATTTATGACACATCATTTTAACTTTTAGAGAAATATTGAATATTTTACTCAGAATCTGAGGGTTGCGGGTTACGTCGAATGATTTTATTGCACCAATGTGGGAAGAGATTTACGTTCCGAAAGTAATGTGGGAGAATACAGAGAAAGATATTTGGTGTGATGAAGATCCAATTCCGAATCACTGAAAAACTTTATCAGTCTGCGAAAGTGGTAACTACGAGTAACACTTGGCTATTTTTTCAACCGCTAAAGAGATAAATTATATATTCGAGGGAGTTTTACAAACCTGGACAATAACACAAAACTGTAGTCGTAAAAATGCGTTTGCTAAGATTTTACAATATGTATAAATGTACGTAACAAAAAAAAGTACGCCCAGACAGAGATCCAAATTTTCACACTGAATTAAATTGAACAACGAGAAAATATCATACCACATTGGGTAACTCGGTGGTCTTAGTTCCCAGGATTTATATGAAGTAGTTCCTTTGTTGCCAGACCACAAAATCACGAAACGGAATTGATTTGTGTCTCCGAGAAGATTTAAATTTCAAGTTCCGCTATCGAGACGGAAAAGACTGTACCTACTTAACAAACAACCTCAGTGCCTATTTACCGTTTCAATATTGCCCTTTCCGGAAACGATTTGAACCGCTTCGATTATCCAAATCACCGGTTCCATTTTTTTACTTCACGCTTCTCCCGGCCGTGCATTTTCCATTCTCCTCGACGAAAGTTGAAAAAACTTTCAGCCCCGGTAAAAGAAAATTCGAATCACGGCCCATTGGTAAAGTGTCGATTAAGCTTCATAATCACCAAGCCGGAAAATAATTGGTTGCTCTTTTCGATACAGTCGGCTACCGTGAAAAGGTGTTAAAGTAAATAATCAATGGGTTTCTTCATTTTTAATCATTGTTCTTGCGTCAATCAATAAGAAAGTTTTTTGTGGTGTTAAGGTATTTTATCGAGAGTAATTATTTTGGTAATAGAGTAGCAGCTACAATTCAATGAGAAATGTTCATATATATATTATTTTAAACAAACTCACAATGAAAACAAGAATGGATAATGAATGAAAACTTTTCTTAGTTTCTTAATTTGACAAGCATTTACGAAACCCAAAAGGAAATCCGTTTCCTGAAGGTGAATTATAGAATGGTGTTGGTAAAATAATATTTTTTGGGATCAAATTACCTACTACTGAATTACGTATTTTGTCGCTACCGAGATTTAAACTCCGGTGTTATGAAGTAGAAATACGTTATAAAGGTTTTTTAATCATAAATTCATATTGAAATGAAATGCAAATTCCACCATGAATTAAATGTTTGTAAATAAGAAATGTAAGTACGTGTATTTTATATTTTTCCTTACAACTAACTCAAAAAGCTACGTGTTTTAAAAAAATGTATTTACTTGGTTTTTTTATTTTTTTTTATTTATTAAGTTATTAAGTTAAAATAAATACATTATTTTACTTTCTTAACTTATCTACATACATATTATATTACTTCACTAACTAACCATCACGACGCGTTTCCTCGCAGGGGTAGGCAGCGAGGACGGACCGCCAAACAACTTGATCCTGGCATATACTTTTTGCTTCATTCACTTTCATACAATGATTGTGCCATGTCTTCTTCGGACGTCCCCAGCTTCTCATATTACTTAACAATATAAATATATTGTATTCTTTGTACAGTGTGGTTTTCATTGTGATCTTTAATATTATTACAGCATTACAGTTTGTTTTTTTTTTAATATACCAAGATAGAATAGATTTATAATGTGAAGGAATTCGATGACGCAACAGCCAAATTCAAAATTCATATGCCTTTGAAAGAGTAGTTAAAAACTACGAAAAAATACCACGAAAACATTGAAAGATTTCGTTCATTTCGTCGGAAATTTACGGCACCTAAAATGAAAAAAAATTGCGATACGAGTTGCATTCTGTTAAAATGCTGACGGTACGAACAGCTTTGCTTACCTTTGCAACACTACCTACCGCCTGCCCTATGTATCCTACCCTCCACCCCTTACCGTCTACCTTCAGCCGGACGCTGAATACGGTTCAGGGGGAGGGATTCATAATAGTAATACTAGTACTTGTTACTTTAACTACCCCTAACCAGAACTGGACTGCGAACAATTCATAAGTTTCTCAAAAATACTTATATATTTAAAGAAAAAAGGTTATTATTCGGCCAATGTAAATAAAAAAACATATTTTACAATAACGATTTGCAACTCGCCAGCAGGATGTTGCTTTTGAAGTGATGTAATTAATTTTTGAGCGTCAATTAAATCGTAATCCGGAAAACAGCAATTACCAAAGTAGAACCTTTCTTAAGGGTGGTGATCTAACTTCCTAACAGCTCTCTTATTAAAAGCGTAAAGATCTATTCACATCTACCAGCACCGCACACAGCAGAACAGTACAGTATAGGCAGAACATAGACGCGAATATTCACATTACACCATGCAGCACAGGACAGACACAGCACAGACGCGAGTACGGCTGTCAACTGAGCTTTAGCGTCCGCCAAATGAGTTTAAGGATTTTTTAATGCCAATCTCATGTTTATAATTATTTGATCACCTAAATTCCCTGATAAATTCAAACAATTTATCGTTATCCATCTTTTCGGTTTTAGTAATATCTGCGTATAATGACGCCAACTGACGAAGATGGCGGTGGTAACGGAATGTGTTAATACTAACTGCGCAGGCCCAGCGACCACCAACACGTCAAAACATTCTACCTGACAATCTCAACTGATACTGTAATGTAGGCAACAAATGTTTTGTCCGTACCGTACTGTTCTGCACTGTGCGGTGCTGGTAGATATGAATTGACATTAATATTTGTGGTTTGTAGAAAACATGCTAGGGTGGTAAACACAACTCATCTTATCCCAGAAAACCTTTTTGTTTTCTTTTGAAACAGGAGAACATTAAGTGGCTAGATTTAAAATAATATTTCTAATATTTGATGAGACTAACAATTTTTTTTAAACTTATTCCTTTTAAAATTATATACAAAGTGTATTTTCAATTATATAACCTTTAAAAATTCGCTAATAATAAAGTTTAAAAGTTTTCACTAAGTTAAAGAATATACCTACGAGCTACGAATAATATAAGTCTGTTAATAATAATGTATTGTATATATAAAATTCATTGAATGCAAATATTTCGTCTGGGTCCGACCTCTTTCCATGTCGTTAATGTTCCACGTGAGACAAAACCACACGAGTGGAAAGTCCGTCGGAATCATCAACATCGCTTCTTCCTGCATTTACTAACGGACAAAAATTTTCGACGCGGTGCCTAGTACTTGAACAATAATTGGATACATGCGGATTGTGAATTGCAAAGCGGAAAATGCCTCGTCAGGGGAAAATGCACCCGTATGAAAAAGTGGCGAAAACTTAATGATCAAAATGAGGAATTCTCATTTTTCACGAAGGAAAACGGCAGCACTTGATTTGAGGGGACTTCCGTTAAAATTCCGGGCATTAGAATAATTAAATGCTTTTTACTTCGTTACACAATGCATTTTTTCCTGTTTTCCTACCGATATTTTCAGCAGAACTGTTTTTATTTTCCATCTATTTAGGTACCAACATTTCGTCAAACAGTGTTATGAGTATTTTATGCCAATGGAATTTAATGTCAACGATAAAAAATATGTATTAGGAATTATTGAAGTTTTACTAGCATTACAATACTATTTCAAAATAATTAAAATAATAAAATTTAATGTTCTCCTATTAAAGCAAAATTTTTCATTAGCGGTTTGCGAAAGCCAATTTAATTTTTCATTAATCTTAAGAGGGACGGCTGCGCGGCCTGTTTCATACAAAACTTAATTTTGGATTTGAGGCCAAAATGCTCACCTTTTTCTCATCAAAAGGTATAGTAAATATCTAATACGGATTAGAAGTAATTTGTTTATTTTTTCAAAGGAATTGATTTTTCGCGATTTTAGGGGCACCTTTAACCATTATTTGGTGGCTAACCGTGATATAAAAAAAAAGTTTTTCCCCATTTGCTTCGAAAATATAATGAAATACAAAATGAAAATTAAAAAAAAATGTGTTGAAATAAGCACTATGGTGTGGACTTTAAATTAAATTAAACACGACCAATTTACATTGGAACGCAAATTTTCCGTACATAATTTAAAATGTCCACCAGAAAAAAGGTTTTTTTTAATGTTTTATTTTCATATTTTTATTTACGTAATCATATTTACATAGAAAATATGATTTTTTTAAACCAGAAAATAATTTTATAAGTTGCCTCTAAAATTAGGAAAATTGTTTTTTTTTTCATGGTATATACTTAAAAAAATATATCATTCAGATTGGATGGGTATTTTGGCCTCAAATCCAAAATTAAGTTATATATGAAACGGGCAGCGCAGCCGTTCCTCTTAAGATCACATTATTGTGTTTTCTGTGCAATTAGCGAATATTTCTGATTTATTGCTTACACATACACTGCTTCTGCACACTTTCTGTTTTATTTGACTCATTTGTGCTGTTCTACTACTACGAAGTTTGATGGTTCAGAACATTTTTTTTTTAAATTATTTCATATTAATAAAATGTCATTAGCAATGAAAAAAAAAGTCATGAATTTAGTTGCTTGAAAATATATTCTTCAATTTTTAATTATTTTATTGAAGTTAAAAACCTCATTGTAATATTTAATCATCGAAGAAGATAATATTAACATAACCTAAATGAAACATGAAACCGAAAAAAAGCAACAGAAAATAAAAAGATTTCAGTCGCATCTGGGACGCGAGCCCAGGACCTCTGTCTTTCCGGGACAACCGCTTTACCAACTTAGCTAATGAGACCAGTTCAATTTACGTCATCTTCATCGATACATATCTCAAATTCAAGACTTTGTCAATATTATCCTCCATTTTTAATCTCATATTAAATATTTTCTCATTAGAAACACTAACGTCAGCAAAATACAATAGATCTTCGAGTGACTGTTGGCATATAATAAGACAACAGAATGTTAACAATAAACTTTTAACGGGAAGAAATAAATAATTGTATTATTATGATTATAGAAAAATTGTTGTAAAGTCATACAACACCATAATTATGTAAAGTAATACTGAAAGCAGTTTAAATGATCAGGTGCAACAAGCGGTAAGAAATGCAGATTTCAGAATATCACAGAAATAAGTTTTAAATAACACGATTATTGGGTTATGAGATCTTGATTCTGTTCTGTCCATTCGACTGTATTCCTAACAAAACGTGCCCAGATATGGAAGTTAAGAAAATAAAGGGAAGCGGAGTAATAAATATTAATTGTAATCGTGTTTAATTCTTAGAACTCCAATTAGTTTTTTTTTTCAATTTAATTAAATCAAATTTAATAATATTATTAATAAAATTTTCAGCTTTTCCGGCGATCAAAACCATTTTTAAACCGTGGTCAGGCCACATTGAGACGATTTACTTTTGTGATTTTATTTACCCCTACCCAATTTATATATTTGAAATGATTTAATAATATTTTCTGTAAAAGCCGATTTCAACAAAAATTTATTCTCATAACTAAAATTCAACTCTTGGGTACTTGCAGTTGAAATCTATTTTTCCCGCTTTTAATGATTTTTATTATTTGTTTTATAATGACGTGAATGCTATTAAGGCACTGGCTTTAAATATTTGTGGTAAATACCTAAATTATTTTTAATAATAATTTTGTTTAGATTTCGTGAATATACCGAGTTGAGAATAGATAAATTTTCTTATTTTGTATATTGACGTTATATTAGGATCATTGGTTATTTTGTTTATCTTTAGTTGTTCCAGTAAATTTAATCTAAGACCCTTTCTTTATATTTGCGAGGATTTAGGCTCGTTGTTGCCAAGAGGACTCTGATTATTCAAGTGATGTTCTGCGAATTTTGAAAAAGTATCATATAATATCTTGTTAAGAAAGCCTTTCCAGTCTGTCCGATGTAGGTAGCGTTACAGTCGGCATGGTCACAATTTAATTCATTCGTTAAGTTTAACAAAACAAAATAAAATATCAATAAGAAAGTATTCCAATAAATGCTTTAAAAAGGGCCTAAGCATTAATTATACAGGTGTTTTTTTAGAGGTATACAAATTCAAAATGAAAAAAAAACACAATATAATAATGTTAATGCCTATGATATTGACTTTACTTAATAGATAATTTTATGCCATTATTGTTTAAATATGATTTCGGGCATATGAGTGCCACGGCTAGCTCGAATGAAGCGCAATCGTAAAGTTCAATTTTCGACAACTTTATCGAGCAACTGGGGCCGTATATCGGCAACAACACGGCGAATGTTGACTTCCAAATGGTCCAACTTCTCTGGTTCATCATCAAAGACTAGTGACTTCACATACCCCCAAAGAAAGTAATCTAATGGTGTGAGATCACACGATCGTGGAGACCAGTTCACAGATGTTTAAAAACCAAACTTCTAAAAAAACACCCTATATTTAGTTCAAGCTATCCAGGAAAAATTATTGTTTAAAATATTTAATACAATTTAACATTATACTCACTATAAACGAGTAAGAAAGGTGGATTTTACGGTTGGGGATCATTGGATATCATAGGATGCTTGACTGGTGGCTGAACGAAGTCCAAATTCCACACAGCGAGTACCGATTTGCTCCATTTTTCGTTACGTCACTTGGAATTTAGACCCGACAAGTTATAATGTGGCGTATTAAACATAACGGTATCCTTTTTCGGGCACTTTGTTAGTTCGTTTATCTGGAATTGCAAAATAATTTTTGGGTCAACAGTTTTCTCCACCTGAAAAATTAATTTCAAAAACATATTTCATTGTAAACACGGTTAATTTTCCAAACATTTTGGACAATGAACTAAAGCGTGGACAGGAAGCAGAAGGAGCCATAACCATAGACCGGAAGGGACGAGGGACGTGAGAATGAATTAATAAAAAATATTACCGCACAGGGAGCAAAATAGAATCAACCCTTTTAAAACAAACATGTTTCGGATTAAATGATACTCAACGTAAAAATATTTAAAAGAGATACAATTCAACTAACAAAATTTCTAATATAAAGTAGAAATTTAAAAAGGGGGAATAAAAAGAAATTATTTCTATGGCAACACCGATTTTGGAAAAAATTATTATAGTAGATTAAAATTTTATGCTTGACTTCCGAATTATGTAACAGTTTTTAAAATTATTTTTTAAAATTTAAATTGTGACCCTTTCACAAACTTTCTTATTTTATTTTTCATTTTATTTAAGAATAATTATTTTTCTATATTATGCTTATTGTAATTCGTGTTATTAAAATTGTTAAAAATTGTTATTAAAGTTATTAAAATTGTTAAATAAAAACGTGTTATTAAAATTGTAGAATATAATTTTAATTAAAAAAATTAAAATTAAACTAATAACAATAAAAAAAAAACTAACAAGTGGCTACTCAAATAATATGCATTTCAGAAATTCCAAAAAAAAGCACTTTTCAATACATATATCTTACTTGCAATTACATTAGAACATGTCGGAAAGTAGGTGCCACTATTTTCTGAACACCATCTGTATTTTACTAACTAACTTCTCCAATTCCGTCTTGGCATACACTCCTTGCTTTGTTAATATTTATACATCATCTTAAGCATAAGTACTCATCTGTTATTCTTGTATGACTGCTGATGTGATTCAAATCAAGTATTATTTGATTCATTGGGTCAAATTACTAATCGTTTATGTAATATGAAAAAAAAAATCTAGGAACAATGGTGCTTTTTAAAATTTCACCTTTGAAAAATCTTGGCGTTACCATAAAATAATTTAAACCATTGTAGCGCCATCTATTTAACTACCCTTATCAGACTACCATACCACAGTGCTTTTTAATAGATTCACGATTTCACCTATGAAAAATCTCTGTACTGTCATTTAAAGCAATTTAAACGAATGCAGCGTACTCCATTTTTTCGCTCTTATTTGTCAGACCGTGGGTATAATGAATCTCGGATTACTTCAATTAATTGCAGCCTAGGATTAGTTCTGTCGCGCATTCAGCGGTATAAATAATAAGTCCCTTTTAAACCGCGTCTTTGCAGATTAAACGGGTAGGTACTGGCAATCGAAACAAGGTACGAGTAATTACACAGAAAGGCTTTTTATGTGCGATACAAATAATGCCGTTCTATCGGCGGGATAATCCTGCAGAGAAAACATATCTATTGGAAAATCGATACGCGATAATAATCCTGTAAGCACCTAATGATTTGCAGCGGTGTAAAGGTACTTTCTCATACTGATAAGTTTCATGGTAGGTGGGAAATAAAATAACAAAGCACTAAAATATTATCGGGACCAGAATACGCATATTATCCGACTATGAAAAATGTATGTTTTTAGTTTTTAAAATATTTTTTTTTTATTTGATACCATAGGTCTAACCGCTCCCATTTGTCTGGAGCGAATATGACTATGGCATCCCTAATTAAGGTTGTTGTGAGGCTTAAAGTATTGAGGAGGGGAATGAGATGAGGAAGGGGGTTGGGAAAGTACATGGCTATTCAGACCAAATACGGGTAAAGCCATTTCAAGCAACGTTTCGATTCTGCACGGTAGTCTTCCACCAGGGCGATACTGACAGAATCTACCACTCTGTAACATCCCGTAAATATACTACATATTATTTTGAACTTGACTAGACAATACCTAAATTGTGATATGTACCGATTAAGATAGATAACGATAAGGCGTTTTGACTCCTAGTCCCCAGACAGGCCAATGAAATAATTGTCTATAAAATCAAAAAAAGATTTTAGAATTTTGTAAATACCGTTTTTATTCCATCGGTTATTTCTTCAGAGATCTTAAGTAAGAACCTGTAGCTACCTGATTCCACCTGCTGAACTGGCAACTAAGAATTACTATTTCGACGGCCGTCATACACTTGAAGCACGGCGACAGTAGTGACATCTACATATCCTATATAGTCGTCCTATATAATCCTATTATCTTCTTGTTGTTCGGCTAGATTATATAATCTTTCTTTATATCGTGTTCAACGAAAATTATTTGCTGTCTCATGTTATAATTTATATATAAGATTTTATAACAGTTATAAAAATAATCAACTCCTAACAAATAAATAACAGATCTTAACACACGCTCCTTTGATTTTTGATATATTTTATACAATTCCACGCAACTTACAGGATTCCATCAAAACACAATTCACATACACGCTAATTCTCTAAAATGTTAATTGATTTCTAAAAACCATTGAAAATCTACGTTATGTCTAACTAAAATTCATCAATAAGTGGTCATGAAATTCGCATGGCCATTTTGTCTAGAATTTTTAAGTTTATGCAACATTTTCAGCCCGCAACTCGTCCACCGTGACCCAGTTTAGGGCTTGTAAAAATACCGTTCATACCACATTAATTTTTCATTGTTTAATATGAGCTAATTAAATCTGAGTAGTAACTACCCACAGAATATTCTCTTTACGAAACTGTGACATAAAATTACGTATTTTCTTTGACGAATATGCCTGCTAAAACGCCAGTTTTCCTGGGATAGTAATGGTATTCCTGACAGACCGCACGATTCCTGTTTTGGCCTTCCGTCTCATGGCTTCCCCTTTTACAAAGCCCATGAGGGACTATTAATAAGCATTCTTCTTGCTAAGCACATTACTAGCGAACTAAAAACGTAAAAAAATACCTTTTTATAGACAAGATTCAAATCAATTTGAGAGCAATTTCGGTACTTCCTACCTGTAGATATTTTAGAGGAAAATATATGAAGAAACTGTACCTATAGCATAACCTAAATGAAACATGAACAACAGAAAATAAAAAAGATATCAGTCGCATCTGGGACTCGAACCCAGGACCTCTGCCTTTCCTTTTCGTCATAAAGATAGCTGCCAATAATATGGGATTAAAACTGGAAAATAATATTGACAAATTTTGAACTTGATATATGATATCGATGAAGATGACATAAATTTAACTGGTCTCATTAGCTAAGTTGGTAAAGCGGTTGTACCGGAAAGGCAGAGGACCTGGGTTCGAGTCCTAAACTGAAATATTTTTTTATTTTCTGTTGTTTTTTCCGGTTTCATGTTTTATTTAGGTTATGTTAATATTATTTTCTCGAATGGTTAAATATTGCAATGAGGTTTTTAAATCTCAATAAAAATAATTAACAATTAAAAGTTGAATGTACCTGTAGCATTCGTTATATTGAAAAATGTATTATTACAACACTTTCCAGGCCGATAATTTGCATGTGCTATACATTCATACCGAACAGGATTCGGGGATGGGCTGCAACGGTTAAGACCGGTCAGTGGCTGAGTTGGCATCGCGTATGGGTCCCACCCAAGCATCGTGAGTTCAATTTCTTGCCTGGCTAAGTCCTCCATCAACACCAAGCTTACTGTGATGGTAGTAGGAGATTTTTTTAAATTCCAAAAGCGATATTTCAGATTATGTCATTATTATAATCGCCGAGACAAAACCTTTTTATATATGATGTTTCTGAAATACATATTTATCTGCAATAAGCTACAGGGGTGGCTTGTAAGTTTTTAATGTGCTAGAGTGCTAACAGTAAAGTCATAAGCCGCCTCTAATGAGCTCATTTTCATTTTAATTAATATAAGTATAGGTACCTAACTGTTTTATTTTTTTTTATTTATATATATAAAGAATAAGTCTAGATGAATAGAGGCTATTGTTTTCGACTTCAATTATTTATACCTTGCATCATTCGCGGCTCGTGACTTTTGAGTTAGCTAGAGTGGTAAGATTAAAAATTACGACATTTTAGTATTGTTGTAGCCTAAAATCTTTTTCTTTTTTAATCAATTTTTTGTGAATATTTTTTCAGTTGGGTGGGGCAGTGGCCTATTCTTAAAATCATCACATAACAATATTTAATTTTTTTTAAATATATTAACATTGTCAGCTACAACATCAGCAAAAATGTTTTTCAAAAAAGTCACGAGCCGCCACATGGTCGAACTAAAAATACATTTTCACTTATTTTTGAAAATGTTACCCTCAAATATTCAATTATTTTAAAAGCAAAACAATACAATAACTAAAATCACGCTTCTTCACAATTGCTGAAAAGGTCATTTTTTCAAAGGCGTCTGTGTTTTTTGCTAAAGAATTTGTTCACATATTATCTTTCATGGAGATTTCAACTAGACGAATTTGCCTTTCAAAGCAAGTGAAATGTGAGAGAAATAAAATAATACGAAGTTAATAGAGGTAACGTGATATTTATCTTATTACAAATATCATTTCGGGAATTTGTGTGTCACACATTTAATCTTTTTTTTTTCTTCGAAATGTATTGCGTAGGTTTTTATTTAAAGCTGCATTGAAAACAATTGCGATACGTAAAGGTGCCAAGTAAAGTAATTTCCCGGTAAATATACTTGAATTTGCTGGCGATATAAATAATTCTAAATATTTAACTTATTAACTATTATCAACATGACCTTCACAGTCATTATTTTAAAATATAAAACTTTTTATGATCGTTTCATACTTTAAACACGCGATAGTTGATATAAAATAAATTGTTTTATTAAAACTCCATAATAAGGCTTTCAATCGATACTATTAACGTGAAACGTTATTGTAATAGCTTTATTATTTAAATACGTTTTAGAAAATGTTATTTTATTAAACGAAATGTGTTTAATTTGCTGTATTCGCGTATTATTTCTAAGAATCTTAATAGAAGGTTAAATCTTTTCTTTCTAAATTTACAATATCTCAATATGTACATTCTAAATTTACAATATCTCAATATTTACATTCTAATTGTACAGTATCTTAACGTTCAAACTTTCCGAGGGACTGTATATATTATCATTAAATGACGCTATGGAAATTCCCAAAGCATAATTGTTTTTAATTGATGAAAACATTACTTACATCGCAATAGCAAAGTGTCCAAATTTTAATAAGTTTATTTATGTATGCTCTGTATACTGTTTATCCTGATGAGGAAAGCTTCGATTCCGAAACATGTTGATATTTATATATTAAACAGTGGTGTACACAAAGTATTTGTAATTAATTAATAACATGAATCAGTCGTGCACAACCGGCTGGAGCGGACCGCGGACCTTTTCGTACAAGCCACTAATAAAATGTCAAAGTTTGCTCTATATCTGTAATAATTTAACACTTTCGTGAGAACAATCCTATTACGAAACTCACACAAACTACATAAAATTACAAATAATCAGATAAAGGATATATAAAACAATAAATTGCAAAGACTCACTCAATGATACATAATATAATAGAAACAAGAAGCACAAAGAGAGACACAAGTGATACGTAATACAATAGAAACAAGAGACACAAGTGATACGTAATATAATTAGCCCAATCATTGTTACATGTTTTAAAGTAATAGCAGGACATTTTTTCTGTACCTGTACAAAATTGTCTACATTAGCACACTCTATCTTATTATATGATCGACACATTTAAGGCAGAGGACTAAAATAGGCAACATTATTTCTGAATATATTCAGGTGGAATGTGCTATGGAGTCTTAGAGAATAGGAACTAGGTAAATTTATTTCAATATTGGTAAGGTGTAATGTAGTATCGAGATAACTATGAGTTATTTTGTATAAACATATGAATTGTTGATTTGGCCTACGAAATATTTTGAACGGGTACGCGACTAAATGTTCTCTCTGAAAACATGTGAGTAACAGAAGTGGATTTTAGTACTTCATATTTAATAATTTTTTTACCTATCGTGCAAATTTCCTGGTGCAAATATGTAACAATTTTAATAATTTGGCGGTCTTCATTATTTTGAACAAGCCATCCGAAATTACAAGTTTTTTTAAAAATGTTTCTTAATACTTCGGACTGATAAAATTTTGCGTGATCTATGATCGATTTATTAAATTGTTGCAAAATACAGAAAGGTATGCACATACCAAAAAAAATCAACACTAACGATGACACCAACTGCAAAGTTAACCATGTCAGGCTGTAGGTACCCAACTCCTACGGCCCGCGACAAATTTAAAAGAGATGATTTGTCCCTCCAGCTATAAAGGTTGTGCATCACTGACATAGATGAAAATAGACGAAATCATAGAATAGAACGAGGAATAAATTAACAGGTCTAGGTTCTCGAATGGAATATGGCATAATAGGATGGGAATATGCGATATCTAGTATATACACAATCTAAATAAATTCAAAAATGAATCATAAAGACCATGCTTAATGTACCCATAAGAACGCCTTCAAAAGATTTTTGTCAAAAGTTTTGACGTACCAGATGTACTCAAAATATATGGCAAAAATTTACAATTAAAACTTTTCAAAAATACGAAACCCCCAATAGACCACGTATTCATGATAATAAATCGGTTCAAAATGACATAAAAAAACACCCCCTTTTATAAAACAAAGAAACTACGTATACTTTGCAACAAAACCCAACAACATCCTTTCCCAGGTATAAAACGAATAAAAAAGTATAACTAGTACAAGTTAAAAATTAAAGTCTGACTGAAACGGATCAATGAAACAACCCTAAAAACAACACTTAAAAACGAGACAGAAGATGCACTTAATTAGATAACATCAAAGTAAATAATTCGACGACGCATCATTGAGGAGGACTAACAAAACACTAAAAGATCAAATAGTTTACAAAATATAATTATTATTAAACAATTTTGCATTTTAAACTGTTAGTCTGTAAACTTTTTTCTATTTAGATCATAATTTGTATTTTCACGTGCTTAATTACATAGTTGCTAATAAAAAAAAAAAAGAAATAATAATAATAATGAACATTATAAAAGTAATAAAATGCAAATAAGTAAACCGGTGTACGTTAAATAAAGATTGTCTGAAGCATAAATTTTAAGGAGTCGAGTTTTTACTGCTTGAAAATGATTAAAAAATATATTAACCTCTAACGAAAATCCAAAGGCAAAGGAAAACACTCGCGTGTTGTCTTTCGGTGGTAATATTGATTTTTCCTTGCCACCCCCTCTCCCCGCGCCATTTTGGTAGATTACAAGGTGGAAATGCCTGCTTGTGTGGGTGTGTTTCAATACCAACATTCGCTCAAGTTATATAACCATATATAAACAACATATGTAGCACATTTACATGAACACGCAATGTGCGTGGATATAGGGTGGATTTTTTGGAAACATTGTTTTATTTTATTTATTTATTTGTTGTATACGCCCTTAAGGGATTTTATGACATGGAGAATATTATAATAGTGATACAGGAGTAAGGATGGAGTGTAAATTGTACATCTATAGTGATAATATTAATATTATAAATCCATATGTTTACACTAGACTTCATACAAAGTAACTATACTCCATTGGTCACCATGAAACAGGCAGCCGCCTAGTATGGTGATCTAATGTATCTACTCCATGTAAATATCTCCATTAAATATCACGTATTTTATAAATAAATAGAAAGCATTCAAAACAAATTTATAAAATATCTCACTTACAAACTCAACAATAACTTTCAATGTATGTTTGGTAATATAATATAATTTTATAAGACTTGGGGGTAAACGTCCTTCATAATATATTATAAATATGGGTAATGATTGCTAATAACGTAAAAAACTATTTTTTTATTGTTTATTGTTATTTGTTGTTCTATTAAATAAAGAATTATTTTTACGATTTTGGTTTTTTTAATATAAAACGATGAGCGTTAAATGTTTAGAATAATTAATATTGGATGTAATCGTTTTTCTATGGATAATTATGATGGGGTGTTATCTAATTTCAGTCGTTTTCTATGAAAAATTATATTAATCCATACTTTATCATTAAAAAATACATTTAGGTATATTTCTTCGGTACTATGTAGTATTTTCCAAAAATTTAAAAAGTTCTGTAGTCAACATGCCACCTTATTATAAATAACTTGAAATCCAGTTGTAGGAGGCAACCTTATGCATTAATATAGACACTTAATAGCAGGTTTTCGTTTTCTTATTTGCAAACGTTTTCCGGAACCCTTGGAAACCACTCTCCAATAAAAAAAGCTTATTTCCTCTGATATGTACAAACACTAACATTTTTCGATGTATTTTACTAGTTTTGTGTTATTTTGCTTTATTAACCTAACCTAACTAGTTTGAATTTTTCGAAGCTTAAAATTTATAAATACTATATGTATTTAAAATATTTGATTCCGTAAACAGGGAGAAATTTTAGTGACCTTATTACTGAAGAGCGAAAAAGCGGTCACGTGTAATAAACACATAATTTATTTAACATAAAATTTTTAAAACAAGGTTATATCGTAAATACACATCCTGTATATCAAAATTGTTATCGCCATACGTTTCACGAAACATAAAAGAGCTAAGCACATAGCAACCAAATGGAAAAACACAAAAAACTAATTGTTTTCATAACCAACAAATAAAAATTATGCACGCCGGTACACTTTCTCCGCATTGACAAATTAACTGAAACATAACTAACTATTCATTAATGTTTGTTTCTACCAAAAGGCAATCTTATTCCGTTTGAAGGCAGTACTTATTTATGGTTTAGTACCTCCAAATTTGCATATTTGAGCACTAGAGCTAACGCGAGCATTACTTTTTTGGTATTGAAAATCGATTCAGTGGAAACTTTTTAGATTTCTCAAGATGTGTATCTATTTTCAGTTGAGTTATTTTTGCAGTAAATATTTTCTTTTTTAGAGGTTATGCAATGTCATGAATTCATAAACTACAACCTGTAATAAAGATTTTGTGATGTGCTGTGCATGGGGGCATGAGTGTTTCTCTCTCTCTTTTGGAAGTTTGAAGCACGATTTTGATTTCATATGTCTCATAAAATTTTAAAAATAGTATGAATAGCTTTTGCTGATTATATTATTGACATTTTACCTTCTCCATGGCAACTTTGCAGTCAAATAATTCATGGTTTCTAACGACATAACCAAAGTTTAAAGACTATGAATTTACTTATTCGCACAGCCTGTAAAGTTGTCTCTTTTCTAAATAATAAAATAAAATAAATTAATCAAAAAATTTACTTTTTATTCATCACTTTATTAATATACATAGATATCTACATGTTTCGAAAGCGATGCTTTCTTCATCTTTCTTAATATATAATCTTTTTTTCATTTTTTAAATAGCTATCTCTTGAATTTATTTTCATATTAATATCAATAATAAAAATCATTTCTTTTTTAATTTTTAATGTAAATTTGTTGTACAATGTTTTATAATGATTTATTAATTAACATTTGTGATTTATTATTTACCTGCTTTAATCATTTTTTGTTCATGTTTATAACTTGTGTATTACATTATTGTGTTCTATTTTTATCATTTGTCTGTACTTCACATTATTATTTTTATCATTCTGTATATTCCTGATGAAGAAAGCATCGCTTTCAAAACATGTAGATATCTGTGCATATTAATAAAGTGGTGAATACAGAGTAAATTTTGTAATTCATTTGTTAAATGACCCCACAAAGTGAATACAAATATTTTGAAGGAATTATAATAAAATAAAAAATCTGTGTTCAACAACAACAAAAACTATATCTAACGTAAATCATGAAATCACTGACGGCCTCCGTGGTTGAGTAGTTACGATCTTTAGATACCAATTCAATTATTTGATTAATTTATATGTTTTCACACTTTGTTCATATAAAATAATATATAGTATATTTGCGGCACGTTCCAGTGTGGTAAATACTCTATACTAAATACAGTATCGCCCCTGTGAAAGAACACCATTCAGAATCGAAACATTGCTCGAAATGTCTTTAGCCGTATTTGGTAAGCAGGTCTGAATAGCCAGGTACATCCCCACCTTCCTCTTTCCCATATACATCGTCTCCTCAATACCTTCAGCATCACAATATACCCTAATCTACGATGCCATAGTCTCACTGGCTCCAGACGGTTGGTAGCAGCTGGAACTCTCTGGTGGTACAAGAAAAATTTAATATTTGCAGCGAACTATTTTCAACAGGTGAAATATTTTATATTATTTCTTGTAAGAGGTAAATTAAAACTGCTCTTATCACAAATACGAGTGATTCCATTTCATTAGGTTTTGTTCAGTAATATCCGGAAATATTGTCCAATTTAACACTGAATTGTTTTGTTTTCATGTTAAACCATTTATTGAACATTATCAAATTATTCATTTCACGAAATAAGACATTTTGAAGAAAATTATTTCACTATTTGGAGGCTAACACCCGAATAATCATAGCTTTGTTCTATTTAAATTATACGTACATTAAAAAGACTTCGCTGGTTGCTTCCCTTCCAAATAAATTATACTATTGATTTTGTTTAGGCTAAGTGTCGCTAGACAACTAACGATGTATAAAACATTTATGCCCCAATAAATTCCCCCATTATCATTGGCGCATGCGTGCCATTGCACCCGACATTTTATTAATCCGATAAGCACAATATTTAACTGAAATATCCCTACCACCGATCATAAAAATTAATGTCCATTTATGGTAAACAGATTAGAAATTTCAAGGCTTTCCGACCAGTTATGTCGGCGCTAATATTCTGGTTTTCTGGACAGTTAATCCAACTAAATGCCCGGTTGTTTTCAACGGGATTGTTTTAATTGTAGGTAGAAACAAAGTGCTTAAAATTAATGGACCTTTTTTTTATTTTGTGGTCCTGTGAGAGCTTTCTAATGCTTTCTTTATTACCAACGGATATCAAAATATTTAATAAAAATGCTATAACTTTGTGTAGGTTTACCAATTTAATTTATAAAAACATGTACACCGGTTTCATTTTCAAAGGATTTTCCGAGCAGATATAAATCGTTTGCTTGTGTTGTAAAGTGATATACGCGATTACACGTTTGACGACCTCCATGATCGAAGGATAAGACTCGACTACGAATCTGAATGACGCGGGTTCTATTCCCGGCGTGCGCAATTAAATTTTATTTAATTAATTTGCCTTGTTTTTTAAATTCAATCATTAAAAATAATATGTAGTATATTTGCGAAACGTTCCACAGTCGAATATACTATTAGTATCGCCCCGGTAAAAGAGCGCCGTTCCGAAATAAAAAGTTGTTTTTTTTTATGTGAATACTGCACTACTGTGAATAAGTAAGAGTCCTAGAGTAACTGCTCCCAACCATCTGGAGCCAATGAGACTATGCCATCCCCAATTGAGGAATGTTGCGAGGCTGAAGGTCGTGCGGAGGGGAAGGAGAAGGGTAAGAGGAAGGTGGGGAAATGGCTTTAGCCGTGTTTGGAGACCAGATCTGAATATCCAAGTACTTCCCCACCTTCCTTTTTCCCCTCTCCTCCACACTACCTTCAACCTCACAATATACCCCAATTGAGGATGCTATGTTCTCACTGGCTTCAGACGGTTTGGAGCAGCTTGGACTCTTACTTATTCACATTAAACAAATTAAAAAATAAATAATAAATTTAGAACACCTTAATAAAAAATTATTAAAATAAAAAATTGAGTTTTTATTATGGATACCATACCTGTCTTGGATAAATCATGGTTCTGCCAATACCGGTTTGTGTATCATTATAAATTTAAGTGATGTACACGAACTTGCAGTATTGCTATAAAACTGTGTGAAAACAAAACTACTATTGTCCGAAATATTAATGTATTAATTTTGCTGGTAAAAATCCTTTGGTATATTATAAACTTCAAACTAATAGGACCGATTAATATTTAATCTGTTTAATATAATTTCTTCAATAGATTTGTAGTCACTTCGTGGCGTAATTATCAATAAATTAATGAGAATGACTGTTGTAATGTTTACACCACTTTTTTAATACATAAATGTAAACATATTTCGAAAGTAAAGCTTTCCTCGTCGGGATAAACAATGTAAGTATAGACAAATGATATACATAGAAAATAATAATGTAAGAATAGACAAATTACAAACATAAACAAAAAATAATTAATTAATTAACGTTTTTAATTCATTACTTACTATTAATTTTTGTTTGTTTGTAATTTGTCTATTCTTACATTTATTTTTCTGTGTATATTATCTTGCCGTTATTTTTAGTATACTGTTAATATTGGCGAGGAAAGATTTGCGTTCGAAACATGTCGATATTTACATATTAAAAAAGTGGTGTGAACAAAGTCATCCTTGTTAATGTATTGTTTTAAAATAAGTTCCCGTGTTCACAAAATCGATAAAGCTTTTACCAAATGAATGGAAAATTCGCAGAAAAAAAAGCTTTTTAACGAAGCTTTGATCCAATTACACACAGGAAAAAGATTGTTCAAACATTCTCACGAAGACGGAAGATAACGAGGTTTTAAAAAGTATCAATAATATATATTTTTTTGGGATTTTAGGTATTTGGCATTTACCCGACTCAAAAATAGCGCGCATTTCGGGTGAACTTTCCCTCGTTAAAAAAGGTAATTGATTATTTAAATAAGTCCTCGGGTGACCATTAATTAGCGGTGAGTGACACCGCAGCGATCAATCTCGCCGCGGGGGGCGGGACGGTGGGGCGGGAGGGTGACCACGCCGGACAGGGGTAGGGCGGGACTCTTTGGGAATGATGGATACGAATGAAATGTCTTTGTGTGAAGGGTGTTTTTATGAATTGTTATTATGATGAATTCATTATTCTTTATACTTTGTACAGAGGTCAGAGCTGTATGGAAAAAATATGTGAATATTCTAACACATTTCGTGCCGTATCTTTTGACATTTGGTAATTTGTTTGAAAGTCAAATAAAGTCGAATGGCTTCTATGGATTGGAGAAAAAAAACGGATAATAATGTCCGCAGATGAGATAGGCTGATGACCTAAAAATAACTACCGGTTAACATTACATTGAAAGAACGCCAATAAAATTATTAAGAAGGAGAATTTATTTCTAGTATTCCTTCGGGAAACTCATTTTTCTAAAGTTACGTAATATAAAATTCCAATAATTAGTATCAGTACATCTATTGCACTATACACGGTGTCTGGAAACTAGTGTCACAAGCGGGAAATTGGTGAATCTACATCACATAGAGCATAGGTTCCGAATTTTTTTTCCCCGTGGACCCCGATGCCGTTCTTTTAATTGTCCAGGAACCCCCCTCCCCTCAGACTGTCTCTTCAAAACTATGCCACAATACTGAGCAAGTGGTATTTATTCACTGCGCGATTCATTGCTGCTGGTATGAATATTTTTTTAACTTGTACATGAACGTGCCTGCGCGGAGCGGCGATTCGCTTTAAGGGTGCAGTAGGCTTGTCGATCGAAACTTACTACGGAGCTTTACTATGCGTGCAGTCTAAATTAACTCTGTCCCGTGGACCCCCACTTACATCTCGTGAACCCCCTTTTTTCTCCCTGCATGGACCCCCTGCAAATATACTCGTATATGGACCCCCAGGGGTCAGTTAAATCAGATCATTTTTTTTTTACACAACCCAATGATTCAAAGGCTTGGAGTTAGTAGGACCATGACACCCTCTGTGGGACTATTAAGCAGTGGCGTCCATTGTTTTATGACCAAGAGTAAGCTGCAGTTTTCTCGATGTAATTCCATAAAAATGAATATTTTCGGTGTTCATTTTAGAATGACTTGCTCGGAGTATCCTTTTTTATATAGCTAAAAGTACTATCCAGAAGAAGGTGGTATTTTTATTTTAGTTTGCAATTAAAAACTAGAATTTGTTAAGTAAAAACATTTTATTAGGGTAGAATGATGAATGTGATTTTTAATGAATATTTAATCTTCGATAGGCACTGACTTTCAGCCTACATGTATGCCAATGCTATTGGGATATGCTGTTTGACGATGTAAAATGTAGAGAATATACGTTTTAATTTGCATAACACTGGCCATTTTACCCAATCAACGCATGTCTTTATTCTAAATAATATTTTCTCGAAGTAGTTATACTTGGAGTAGATTTTTAATGTGTGACAAAAACAAATCAATATTGGCATTTATTTACACTTCAAGAGATTATGAACGGCCTTTTACCCCATATCCAAAGGTCTTTCAATAAGGAAGAATCGTAACTATTACGACAGCACCCAATACTCACTCAATATAATAAAAACAATATCAGTCTTTCAAAAGATCTGGGTGTCGTTTTCTTCGATAAGCTAACATTAGTGCCCCATTGGCGTAATTACAAATGAAGCAGTTAAATGTCTCGGTTTAGTAATAAAATTGTCCAAAGACCTTATGTGAATTAACACTTCAAACTCTGGGCATAACGCTGGTCAGAGCATTCTTAAACATAATTCCTCTCTCTGGTCACCTTTATACAACATTCATTCCCATCAAATTGAAAGAATACAGCATAACTGTTTAATGCGCATACATTAGAAAGTACATATTCCAATTGATATGAAATCTAATTTATGGTGATTTATTGCAATTACTTAAAATATACGAATTGTCACGGCGAAGAAAATTTGTGACAATTTATTATTATTTAAAATCATTAATGGACAGTTAGACAGCCCTGACGGAATATGATTAATTATCGCGTACGTACTCGCTAAATACAATACTAGAGTATATACTCTATTTCATGGAGTTGCTTCTCGCACAAGTTGCTTCTTTTATGTACAGTAAAATTCTTGTTCACAGAGATTACATCGTGCAGGAAATAAAACTTGCTCTATTGGTATACTTCGTTTCATTAATATTTCTTCATTTAAAAAGCAAATATACATGAAAATATTTGATATGCAATAATCCTCAACTGATCAAGTGAGGGTTTTTGCCTAGTAAATTGGTATACATTATTTCTTTAATGAAAGTAAAATTACTTTATGGTGTCGTTATTAATAAAATAAATGGGAAATACATTGTGTACACCATGTATTTCTCATAAAAAATATTTATGTTCTTTATTACTTGTATTGTATATCTATGTATGTAAACGTTGAATGGGTGTCTAAAAAATTAATTATTTATTTAAAATAATATTAATAATTATTAAAAAATTGTAAACGATGATAATAATAAATGAAATAATTAGTTTTTTTTTATAAAAAATAACCATAACTAAAAAGTTAATAACTGAATTTTTTTATTTGCTTTAAATAATAATAATAACTAAATAAATAAAATAGTGAACAATATGAGCAAAAAATACGTGCTTGTGTTAAATATTTCCTTCAGTTAAATACCTTCTTCTCTATCAAATATCGTTTTAGTGTGAATCCCTACTTAAGGAGCAAAGTACTCTTATTTATTTCTACGAAATTATTCAGGCGAAATACGATGGTCAGACACGATACGAAGAAAAAAAGCTCTTCGGATATCATTTCACAATTCCATGCATTTGAAATATTCCAGTATCTGAGACTAGACACTAAATTCAATATCTGTCCATACAAATCAGGATATTGAAACTGCAAGTCGACATGAGTGTACGCCCGACTGCACAAAATATGACATTGGATTTTTTTTTAATATTTCAAGCCGTCCAGAAATCTGTTGAAAGGGTAAAATTCACGAAGAGAATAGTATTTTTAAATAATTCTTATTATAATTGAATATTCACAGCAGCTGGAATGATGCTATGTAAGAATGCAGAAATGTTATGTTCGTTGACCTCGAAGCCACGGAAGTAAATATCTCGATGTATCAATATTCGAGATATGTTGGGTTGGATATTAATTTACCTATAATGTACGTACGTGTTCATTAATATTTTAATGTGATTTAATAAAAAAATGTCAAATACTTAGTAATCACCAATTTATATATATACTCGTATATACATTGATATCTAGATGTTTCTTTATTATTTTTTCATTATTCGTAAAGCATCGCTTTCGAATCGTGTAGATATCAATGCATATTTATAAAGTGGTGAATACTAAGTATATTTTTTAATTAATTTCTTTATAATGAAGCCATAAGTGAATACCAATCGTTTGAAGAAATTATAAAAAAAATATTCATCATAAAAAGATACACTTAACAGTTTGCGAGAAAACATTTTATCGGGAAGATTTTTGTTAATCAGTCTTTTTTTTTAATTTTGCTCATATGACTTTATTTTAAGAAACAACTGCTTTGTGTATTTATATGCCAATAGTGCCTAATTCAATTACGCCTTGTTCCGGAGTACCAAATTGGGATGAATTATGTTCAGAAGTGTCTTATTAAAGTTTATCTTACTCATGGTTGTCTTAATCAGATATCCATAGTTAAGGAGTGTCTTCAACGGTAACCTGTTAGAAAATACCTTATTTAGGACTGTTTTGTTTAATACTGCCTCCTTTAGTCGTAACTTTGTTCCTATTTTTATCAAATAAATATTCCTTATGTTAAATCAACCATTTGTAACAATAAATATTAAACAGAATCAATACTCTTTTGTACTGTTTGTCAAAGAGATACAAGAAATGATTCTTTAAATAGGAATTCAAACAAATCTCGGTATGGAGTTGTGTTAACACTTAGTTTCTTGGGCCAAATACGATCCATCCTAAACAAATAGCCATCCAAACAGGGGCTATTATTTAAACAGTTCAATAAACTAAGCGATGATATAATGCTTCCTATATTATTTGATGTTCTATTGAGCACTAGCTGTGCCTGTAAATTGGTGTGTTAATTTAGAATGGATATTAGTAACTTAATTAGAAACGAGAACAGAAAGATTCTTAAATGCTCGATAGTGATATTGAGTAGTGTGTAGAGTTATTTTAAAAATTTAGAAAGAAGAACCTGAAAATAAACTCAATTATCAATACTTGCTTTAAAAAAACGATTATGACAAATGGTCGATAATCTGGAGTAAACGGTGGTCAAACTATCATACTTGGTACCTATCTCATACGTAACTTAATTTTGTATTTGAGGCCAAAATACCCATCCAAATTGTATGATTTATATTTTTACATTAAAGGTTTATTAAATATCTAGACGGATGAGAAGTATTTTATGAGAAGTGTTTTGAATTATGAAGTATATGCCATGAAAAAATATCAATTTTCATAATTTTAGGGGCAAATTAGAAAATTATTTGCGAGTTTAATGTATTTTAAATAAATATGTATCGTATTTGCTTTGTAAATATGATTACGTAAATTAAAATATAAAAACAAAACATTTAAAAAAAAAAACGTTTTTTCGATTCGACATTTTAAAATATGTATGGCGAATTTGGTTCAACGTAAATTGGTCGTTTTTAATTTAATTTAAAGTCCACTATAATGCTTATTTTAATATTATTTTAATGTTTGATTTAAATCATTGTTAACCCCCAAATAATTGTTAAAAGTGCCTCAAAAATCGCGAAAAATCTATTATTTTAATGGCCTATATTTCGTAATGTAAAATAAATTACTTCTCATCCGTACTAGATACTTACTATAATTTTTGGTGGAAAAAAATCATTAGGTTTGGGTGAGTACTTTGGCTTCAAATAAAAAAAAAAGTTTTGTATGAAACAAGCCTTTCCTCTTAAGTTAAATGCTCGTGGGTTTGATTCTGGGTTTGTTCCAATAAAACAGCGCCAGTTTTTTTTCCATCTCTATCTATTAGGCATTACGTCAAATATTATGAATTATTTGAGAAAAAAAAAGATTTTATATTTGTTTTTTAGTTTTAAGGTTTTTTTAATAATAAAAACATATTCCCTTAATACATCTCTAGGGGGAAGTTGTGCATTGGCTAACCCTAAAGCTATATTAGCTTGCACCAAGAGTTTAAAAAGTATCTTAAGTTTGATGGTATTTATAGATAAACAAACCTTTTGGCTATAATAACATAAGTATATGGTATAAGTGGTATAAAATACTCTCCGCGTTATTAAAAAAAAAAAAAACATTTTCTCATTAAAAATAATATAAGGGTGGTTTTCTAAAGGGGTCAACAAAAAATAAAGTTGAAAAAAAAACAATTACAATAACGATAACATTATCTGCAAATGTGAATCCTTATTCGATTTGGGAGCGCGCCTTTTTCCAAAATTCGTAATAGATAGGTCTATGGGGATTGCTGGAAAAGCCTACATTCTGGAAACATTTTTCCGACTATTATGATTTATGAGACTGGGGGAGTCGGGAGCCGGGTACTCGGGCTCCTATGGGCAACTTGTGCCGCATGAGATAATATATTGATATTTTATTGGCCACATTCCAGAGGGGCGGGGAGCGAGGCGGGGGAAAGAAGGGGCTATCGGGGAGGGTCTGTAGTGGAAATTTCTATCAACTGACCGGAAAATTAGCCGACGCTTGTGGGGATCGGATCCTTTGAGATTAAAGTACCTACCAGGTTTTTGGTTTGGATTCTTTTAAATAACGTGTAATTGAATAGATATGTTCAAAATTGGGGAAAGGTTTTAAAAGAAATCTGGGTTTAAATCAGAATTTCCAAAACTAGGTTTTTCCCCGCCCCGTCATTTAAGTTGCTTGCAGTTATGAATAATAGAAAAACAATTTTTTAAACATTTTAATAATGTGAGCCAAACGATTTTAGGATCACTGCGTAATTATTATGTTACATCTGTTTCTAAGTTGAACATATCATTTAATAATAGCGAATGTAATTGTTGTGTAAATTAACTTTTATTTGGTTGATGGAAACTGTTTTTTCTCCAGATTTAAACACATATTTCGTTTTAAAAAAATAAATTAAATGTCATTCGTTTGCTTAAAGAAAGTACAATTTAACCAGCAAATGTAAATATTTTAACAAGACGCATTATAAATAGGAAAAAAAGAGAATTTCATAAATTTTGTATAGAATTAAATGTAAATTTTAATCAATTCGTTTGTTTACTTTAAGAATGATCTGACATAAAGAAATTGATATTTATTTATAAACAAAGTAATATTGATGAATCTATTTGATTTCCGGCGAAAAATCGTGATACTGAAATACAGCAACTGCCAAAGTCCAATGATTAAAATTACACTTCTGATAGCGAGGGACTTTCGTGGAAAGAATCCATTTCGCAAAGTTCAGAAATCTTTATTGTATTTCCATGACCTTTCCACCTGGATGGGAGATGGCGCCTGTGTACTTGGGAAATATAATATCGGGGAATTCCAACACGAATTTCCTACATTTTTTAATTCAATTTTTCATACCCGCCATCTGTAGTATCCAAAGCAATAATTCAATAAAGAATGTTGAGATGAAAAATAAACGCCCGGCTGGCGCATACCTGTTCTCGAAATTACCCGTATTTTCAGGAGAAAATAATAATTTGCTCTGGAGACATTTTTCGAAATGGTGCGTATTCTTTTCGTCACAAGATAATTAAATATCAAAAGTTACGCTTTTTAACGATAAAAGAAGTCTCATTTGTACCTGCCGATGTCAGTCGAGTTCCATTAGCAGAATTACGATTTAGTTAAAGGAATTCAATTCATTTTTCATGTATTATGAAGTCGGTATAGCCACTGAGAGGTCTCAAATATAACTAAAGATTTTAGCAACACTGTGACAAATAAATATAGACACCTAGATAACTTTGGCAGAAAATTAGTCACTTTTCAATAATTCTCGGAAAATTTGTTCAAAAAATATTTTTCCGTATTGTAAATACATTCGATAAATATTACGTTTTGACTAATTATTGCGTAACTAGCGCAGACCTATAATAAATCTCGGTATATTATAATTGTGGAATTTGTGAGACCTAAAATGGAGGAAAAAAAAAGAAAAATTGCCGTGGCCGAGAATTGAACCACGATCATGTACTCAAAGGAAGAATACGTTTTTTTTAGACTGTTACGCACATCACATCAAATCCGAAATTATATTGTTTAACGAAAGATATTACAAATAGCACAACTATAAGTGAATGTGCTGTGTGTTTTGTATATTCGCCTTTGTTGCAAATTTTATAGAATAATACATAGACAAGGTTATTGCTGAATTTGTTTGTGAGACACATTAAATATCTAATTGTTATGTTCGGTGAATATATCGATGTACCTACTATAATATGTTTTACACCTTTCTCACTATTATAAAATAAATTTTATAACAAAATATGTCAAACGCCCCGTTAAAATATAATAAATAAATATTAAACAATACACATCTATGTACAATTCAAACAGTTTAGCATCAACACTTCAGCGTAGGCTAGGTGCAAGTGGATACCCAATCATTTCCGAAAGTAAAGAGCAAAAAACATTTATCGGTACTATGATTACAATAGGTTTATATTATCTGCCTTTGACGCAATCTTACGGAAGAACACAGGCAACATTTTGAAGGCATTTCAAATCAAAGGTAGCATTCTTAACAACCCCTAATTCAGTATTATTGCAGATGCATGGATAATCCGATTTTGCCCAAATGAAAAAAAAAACTTTTAGAATTCAGAAAAAGATAATTTGAGCATTATCGACTTTATCGATAGTTTTCCTTCAATACACAGAAAACAACAATCATTGTAGATGTGTAAAAATTACACCATATACTAACGAATAAAATCGTTTGAGACATTTTTAGGAAGAAAAAATCTGTACCATAAAGCCATCACAGTTAATACCTACAGATATGTTTAGGAGGGTATGTGGCCAGATGCTGTGTGCAATTTACTAGATTACAAAGTCACCATCTTAATGCGAAGGCTCTATTCTTACCGAAAAACGCGTTAGGCATAGTTTTACCTAGATTAACCATAAAATTTATTTGATAGAAAGGCCATCTCGAACATTTTTTCTACCCCATTGCCATCCCAGTACCGAATTTAGAAATGAATGCAAAACAACGAGTATTTGAGGTGGCAATGTGTGACTCACCTCTTCCTCAGTAGTAGCTGTGTTGACGGAATCCATGCTTTGACACAGCGCCAGTTCCATTCCAGTTGACATATCCGGGGACGTGGGGAGGTGGAGCGGGGCGGGGGATAGCCGCAGCCTCTTGGCGCCTGACTGAGCCGCCGCTATCTGCACCCTCTTGCTTGCCTGCCCGTTGATATCCACGGCTAGACTCGGGCACCCACGTTCCTAGCGCGGGCACCTTCACTTGTTGGGGGTTGTTTCTTACGATTCCCGCCTACTACGCGTGAACACCGCGCGGCGTGAGCCGAGCGGGGGCGGCTTTGCAACCTAACCTCAAAATACCACGAAAAAATTACAATAAAATTTTATCGCAATTTTTTTTTATGCGTATTTTATAATATAATACAACTGAAATATCACGATAATTTTATAGTAGCTAAGAAAATTTTTTATTATTATAAATTTTACTTTTTAATCTCGCAAGCTTCAATCATAAGTAGTTTTTTTATTGCAAGAATTCAACAGTCTTCAATTTCTGATTGTTGTTTTTTTTGTGTAATTGACCGCCTTTTTAAGATTTTTTTTGATAAAACTTTGGACGGTTTTAAAAAAGTGATGTTAATGTCTTTGTGTGTATTTTACAGGGAGATTAATAGAATTATTTATTTCTCTTCTAAGTCAAGCGAATTTTAATGTTAGACGGTTATTGATTCGATAATCTTACATTACTCTAAATAATTAATAAAAGCGACACATTACGAGTAAATATTTCGTATTTTCAATATTTACACAGAGGATAATTTCGACACACCCTATTTTGTCTTTCACATAAATAATTCCTCCGGATCTCTAAACTATTTTATGCATCTGAAACAAAAAGAAAAATACAAATTAATACTATAAGTAATGGGTGGTACAAGTAATTATAACAACGCAAATGGGAAAAGGCAAAGAACAAGCGAAGATTTAATCGTTCTTCTTAGATATCGAAGAAACAAAAGTATATAAGGTATTAATAAACGTCACATTTTTAAGTATTTGCTTTATCAAGATCAACTTTAACCAAAAAATCATTCTTCTGAAACAACAAAAACTCTTAAAGAGTCTGACAATATATTTTAAAGTCTTTTCTGTTGGGTATTTTTAGATGAACGCTAATATCTTTAGTTCAAAGAAATATTTCATTCAATTTGGTTTTTGAAATATCCATTTAAAAGTCGGAAAAAAAAGACAAAGCTCTACTTCTTTCAATCTACAATTCAAGCGAAATCGGGTGGTAATGCATTATAATATAATCATCTAATTAAAAAATTTACGTTGATCTAAAAACTTGGATATCTGCTTCCACCTTAGTAATTTTAAGCATTTTAAATAAAAATTACGAAGTATAATAATATTATTTTTATAAAAAATCCCGTTTCTCATCATCGTTCAACGGCAATTGGAGCAAAAAGACAGCGGCTTAAATCCAAGCGAACTGTTCCGTGCTGACTGCTGACGCTCTGTTATTTTACCGAAATGATACATTTCACCGTTGTTATTTACAAAATCACCTCGTAAAAGAAACTGAGAGAGCGTAAAATACGACAACGTAAACGTTTATTGAAACTAGACTCACTCCTACGATTACGTGGTGCAAGTCGGCAGTACGTTGGAAATAAATGCCGGGGCTTTGGCACTTGGAACGGATCCTCTCACTTGGGTCAAACGGTAAAAAGAGGTAAAATAGGAAAACTGCAACACGGTAAACTGGGTCATTTTCAATAAATTCGATTAAATCGTTTGTGGTTTTTGTTTTCATGTTAAAAAAAAACGTTTTCAAAAATTTATGTACGGCGTGGAAAATTTGTAACATTACGAAATTTTGTTACAATCCTAAAATATGTTGCAATATGAAAATTTGTCACAATACGAAAATTAGTTACAATACGATTTTTTTTACAATACGAAAATTTGTTGCAATACGACCCTTTTAAATATAATCCTGTATGTGTAATCACAAGTTACTTACCATCATAAGTTAATCTTTTCCATGAAACGTTCCTGCACTGTACTTCAGTGCAGGTAGTTGTTAATAGACCTAGGCGTTGATTACAGAAATGACTTATATTCTTAAAATGTTTAAAAACTTTACCGTCATTTTTAGGCGAGCACAGTTAGAACGATCTAGTTTCTCCGGCAATCTCAACATCTCTTGACAAAATAATATTATATTACTCTCCATCTCGCTGCGTGTTCCAAACGATAATTGTTTTAACCTTTACCACTTTGTTGCTTTTGTGTACTCGAATAGAGATTAGGTGGGGAGGAACATTCCATATATATAACTAATAACTGTTAGATATTACGAGTATGTTCGTATGAGGAATTTAACCGTAATTTTTTTTATTTATTTATGTAGGTACTGCGTCGTTAGAAAGATTCGAAAAACTATTTCCAGGAAAGAAATAGTATAACAAATTGAAATACAACATGATTCTACGTGAATTTTATTCAAAATAGCGGATGATTATTTTATTTCGGTTAATCCGTTTCAGATTAAGAATCTTTGGCACCGGAATCATGTTTATAATCCAGTTGTTTGTATTTTTCAAGGTATTTAAAAAATTTCGTAACGACTAGAAATTTTGTTCTTTTCGTTATTTTAACGTTATTTAAATACTTTACACCCAAAATAAATACAAGTAGTAAGTTAAAATGTTACGTTTCTATCGTAATCAAAGTAAATGCACAAAGTTAATAGACACGGTTCCATTACGATTTAATACACGTATGAATCGGCACACTTTAAAAAGTAATAAAACCATTAAAAGTACGACAAAAAACTTGCCTGAAAACCAAATCTAACGTAACATATTAAACCTTTAAAAAAATCAATGTTTAATTACGTTATCAGGTTAGTTTTTTGTTGTACTTTAATGGCTTTATATCACTTTTATAAAGTTTGCTGATTCATACGTGTGTTGAATTCTCCGGTCGCCAATAATTACTTTTTTGGCTGTTCAGACTAAAGCAACTGTTACCTAACATAGATATAACCATTTCAAACAACTTTTTGGGATATTTGATCCTTCGGTGGCCTCCTAACAAGTATGTCAGTATCGCCCTATAATTTTAAAATTTGAACCCGCAATCCGTGGACCTACAAGTCATAACCTAAAGGTCATACCGCTCCACTACGGAAGTCTTATTTAAAGGTGCCTGTAAACGAGCAAGATAAATTTCCTATTGCCGAGCAATGCCCGGCAATGGTCTTGCAGGGCAAGGTACGGATGTTCATGCCCCGTCAATATCGTTCTCCATTGTTTTACAACTATGCGTTCAAAATATAGCTGTATGACAGTTACCTCTATAAGGCATGTTATGTACAAATATTAATTCTTAGAGGTTAATAATTATTGAATTTGTCGGGGAAACGTTTCATACATGATAAATATTTTGTTACAATATTTTGTGAATACGATCCAGACTCTCAATGTTGGTAACGATAGTATATTTAAACCTGTCTAACTATCGTAATGATAAAATGTGTAAAACCCCCTAAAGGGCGTTTATAATATAAAAATTAAATAAATATTGTTATGTCCCATAGGCCAAATATTTAAAAAAACAAATTCACAGCACAAAAACGATACTCATCAATAACTCTACCAAACTTGAATAAACTTGGATCCAAAATCGCGAACTGAAAAATTATGACAGTTTTGGTAGCGGATCGGTAACTAACAGAGACGCACGTATATAAAAAAAGTGAGAAGGAAATATATTTGACCCGGCAATATTGTCGTAATATTGGTAGCCGAGCATCCTCACCGGCAAGACAAGGCAATACGTCGACAAAAATGGGCTATATTACCCGACAATACGAGTATGTACATCTTGATGGCAATACATTGCCGACAAGATATTTCCGTAAAATCTCGCTCGTTTACGGGCACCTTAATATAATTAAGGAATATATTACCCGAAGAGCGGTTAGCACTAATAACCTGTATAATTAGCCATAAATATTATAAATTTACTTCTGCGTTACTCTTCTTACGTTAAATTACTCTCACGGGGAGATTTACGTAATACAAGCACACCTAACTAACAGTTACGCAATTAAAACTGATGTTACCAAAGATTGATGTAGAAAATTCAAATTTAAATATAACGAACACTTTAGATCCGTAAGAGAGTATAATATTAGAATTAAAGATGTTTAAATAGACATGGTTTTCCTGAAATCGCCAACCATCTAATTGAAAAATATCTTGTATTCACAGCACCGGCGCTAATATTCTACACAAAAATGATTTTTCATTGGATTACATAATTTAGAAACAAAGGGGTTAAAATTGATAGTATTACATTTAATAATAAAAGTAACTTGTCCTACAGTCCCATTTTAGATATTTCCCGCTAACCCAAAATTTGCCGCTTCTTCTTAATCCCTCCCTCCTATGACGTTCTGTTTCTTTCTTTTTTATATGTTGACCCATTCTATTATATGTAAGTATATCTCTGTCTCACTGATTCATTGTTTCGTTTTATATTTTGTCTTCCTCTTATTATATTTTGTACGTCTAACCTATTTATATGCGCACTCTTCATATTTTTGTCTTCAATTTTACCCCAGTGAAGCTTGGTATAAGCGAAACCAGTCGGTGATGAATTTATAGTAAATTAGTGGTTTTAAACAAAGTGATTATTTGATTTAATATTTTTTTCAAACCACAAAGTAATTGCTTCCAATAAAAACAAAATTCCAAATGATCAATAAATAATTTCAAACATTTGAGGGATTTTCCAACAAAAGCTGAAGAGCGCATAACATTTTAGCTGGTATTGGACACTCGTTAAGTCTGTCTTTATGTAATAATAATGTAAGATATAATGATCGCCAGACGCACATAACGCTTTACTTCGTTCAACATCAATCTTGCCTCTTTCTTCGCGTTGTATAACCTTGCCTGTGAATAAGTGAGAGTTTGTATTGTGTTATTTTAAATGGGTTACACAGAGAGGCTAGTGTTGTAGGTGAAACGTAAACAATGGCGCCATACAAACACAAAACCGAATTAGCGGAGTTCATAGTTACCGAGCCAGCTCAAAATACGCCATGTCACCGGAGGAATTATTTTTTGTTTACGCAATTATTTATAAATTATGGTACAATATTTAACTGAAATTTATGTTGGGGCCGTGGGGCGACACGAATAAAAGGCAAACATTTTTAACGTTAAACACACGTGTTCAGCATAATTTTAACGTACAGGCACAAAATAACGTTATTTTTTTAATAAATTTAAGAGCAAGTACAGTCAGTTTTTGTAAATTTTGCTGGAGCCTCTATTTTTGTCATTAGAACAACTTAATTATTACCTTTTTTCAAGTAGGTGCCTATAAAATATGTAATCCATACAGGTACCTGGATTTTTTGGTCAACTACAGTCTGACATTTAAAAGTAGACACAAATTAAGGGATTACAATAATTTAAAAAGTTTTAAGTGGCAACAACAAGATATATTACAGGAAAAATAAATTAACTTTAAAAGCACGATCGTCCAAAGTTTATTTTTTTTATTTAACCTAACGGTCTTCAGAAATTAGTGGTACTTTCTGAAAGTAGATGATTGTACATCATATTCTAGGACAATTATATTATTTAAACTTTTTTTATTATTTAACGCTTGACATGGAAGGCAATTTTTTGCATTTCTGATATGTATCAAAATACCCTTTATATTAGATATTCAATCAAAATCTATTTCACAGATTAAAATTGCTAATTTAAAAAGCATTAATATAATCGAGTATATTATTTGGACTGTTTTATAATTAACTCTCCAAAAAGTCATCTACAGTTTTTTGTCCAAATGAACCCAGGAATCATTGGCTAAAGTTTGACGGATACGTTCTGATACACCCTGGAGATATCGTAATATCTATATATATGTGGTCAATAATCTACTTAACTATAATTTCAGCTCACATCTTCTGTAGGCATCCTCCATCATTGCACAAGCAATATCTTCGGCTTATTATTATGAGAGCAGGAGTTTTAAAATATTTTCAAGTTATTCGTAGCCCCGTAATGTTTGTCTTTCTTTAAAAAAGAAATATATTTATATAATTGACTAACCAACCTACTTTACTGATATAAATTAGCCTTTATCTTCTTCTTCTTCTATTATACAAAAAATAATGTCCAGGTCGGGCGGTGTGCGTTTGTTTTGTATATAAATCTACAGTTTTATTCCGAGCTTGATGAAATTGTGCACACTTGACCTTCAAAACAAGAGGAAGATCACTGTCTACTTGAGATTTTTAAAAACCACCCCCCATTTTCTTTTCCCATCCCTTAAAGCAGAATTTTGGTATTTCTGGATGAATTTTTGCTTTTTTTTCTTTTTTTTACAACATATTAAATTTATAAAAAAATTAAACAGGGTTCGACAAATTAAACACAGAAACAATTAATAATTAAAAAAGAAATTTTACACGTTTGACGTTCAAAATAAGAGGAAAATTACCGGGTAGGGATAAAACAACCATTCGTAACTAACGGGTAACGCCGGGTATTTCATCTAGTTAGAAATAAAATACCATTAATATTATAGGTGTGTTACATAGTATAAATTCTCCCAGATGACAAATGTTTCATTAGACCCTTTTCTTATTACGTAGTCACAACATGGGAGAAGTAAAATAAACGCTGAAGACAGTCAAAATTGTTAAAACAATAATTCATTACGCAGATGTTGACATTCGGGTGCCGCTTCGCCGTTGAGATTAAAATCTTTAAAACATATTACAAAGAGATCCACTCATTTCATTACTATCCGGCTGATAAATTATTATAACAGAGAATGGGTTCGATTGTTTAAGTGATGGTGCGGTATGATTTATGAACAGTTTTTGAGATACTCAGAAATTCAAATCACATTGCAATAAAATGACATTACATTTTGATTCTCTTACGACCCATAGTATTTGCATAATATTTACATGATAGCGATTTGTTATATTTAATTTATTTTAATAACTCATTGAAACTTATAAACCTCATTGTAATATTTAATCATTGAAGAAGATAATATTGACAAATCGTAAATGAAATTCGAAAACGAATAAAATTACATCAAAAGGTATCAATGTCATCTGGGAATCGAACCCAGTACCTCCATCTTACAAAAACAACAGCTTTACCAACTGAGCCAATGAGACCAGTCCACTTCACACACTTTTTTTTTACTTTCTGCATTTTTTTTCGGTTTCGTATTTCATTTGGAATTTGTTAATATTTCAATTTAAAACCAGTTAATTTTTTTTTCAAAGTTCTGTTAGGTAATTATAACAGCTATTTCGTCGTCCGAAGGCATTATCAAACTATGCTGAAGCCACATACGGGCGATTTATTTATATTATTTCGTTATAGCTACTTATAATGAAACTTAATAAAATATTATTTTCTGAGTAAATTGACACTGTAAATACGAGTACTCTAGTTTGTTATTTATAATGATATGATGTTGTATGCGTAAGTTTTTTGATCAAATGCGCTCCATGTTAATGTCACTACTATTGAAAAATAATTAGTACATACAATTTTTTGGGTATTTTTTAATTCTTGAAATTTAATATTTAATAGAATTAACTTCATTATTCATATTCATTTATCATATTGTATATTCTTGGACTTTTAAATATTTTGTTTTAAAAATTCAATAATGACACAGGTACAAAACACATCACAGTAGGTACATAGTAGTAGTGGGCGAAGCGGCTCGGTTTAGTGATCCGGATCACTAAATCAGCTCTTTGTAGTGTACCGGTTTGGTGCTGCGGCTCGATTGAACGACGGTTCGCATCCCCCCGCACAATGCCCTTTCCCTCGTTCCCTTAGCCCTCCTAAAGACGTTCTTAAGCCGCTCTTACACGATACTTTTTTCATCCAGTTTTCATGTGGATTGTCTTTACAGAGAGCTGATTTAGTGATCCGGCTCACCAAACCGAGCCGCTTCGCCCACCACTAGTACATAGGTAAACAGATATTCATCAATAACATCGTGTAAGTTCCATTCCAAATAATTAACAACAGAGGCGAATATACAAAACACGCCTCACATTCACTAATACTTATACTCTATGCACATATCTTAATAATAATTAAACTTATTATTAATGTATCTTATTATTAATAAAAATTAACACAGATTTCAATATAACTTGACAAGTGTACACGCGCTTTACACGACAACATTATAACATACATTTAAACACCATACATACACAAAATTCCAAGCAATCCATTAGCTACGAAGGGGACAATTTATATAATTGCCTTCTAGACGAAATTAAAAAATAAAATCTCTAAGTATATTTAAAAAGAAATTGTACACAAAATATTTAAAATGTGTAAAAGCGTAATACATTTATTTAGGTAATCTATATCATACATTTAAACACCATACATACACAAAATGCCAAGCAATCCATTAGCTACGAAGGAGATAATTTATATAATTGCATCCTAGACGAAATTAAAAAAGAAAATCTCTAGGTACATTTAAAAAGAAATTGTACACAAAATATTTAAAATGTGTAAAAGCGTAATACATTCATTTGGTTAATCACTCTAGTTAAGTAAGTTTAAACGTAATTTTTTTTTTCTGGATTAAAAAAACTGTTAAAATATATTACCTACCAACACCAGACAAATCATTTATACCTGCTAGTTTCACCCAACCACTGATTCGATAAACCGATAGAAGTTAATTACGGGAGTGTTCGTATGCACGAAGTAAGCACAAAATTTCCTTACTTCTACTGAGATTGATCAAACATTTTCAAATAACGGAATTACTTCTCGAGTCGCCTAGGAGTTATTAGGACATTAGTTTTCTTTCGAATCGGTATAGATCACACTTCTAGAGATTAGCACCAACACCGCACCCAACATTTTCGTCATATGAAAACAGACGAAAAATACTTCTATTACAACTATTTAGTTTTCTTTTTGGATTTGATGAATCCTTGAACATTTTAAAATCTCAGTAAATCCAACTTTATCAGGCGAAGGGCGCTTTAATATTCACAATCCAAACACGGATTTCTGTAAATTCTCGAAACAATTCAGTATTATTAAGGGTGCGAACATTGAGAAGAGATGAGAGAAAAGTTTGTTTGAGTTTCTGAAATTCGAAATGAGAGTTGGCATTGATAAAGCGGTAAGTTTCAATTATATTAGCCAGTAAGAAAAATAAATATTTATCGCGATGTCAAAATATTTGAGGCGAGCTCTCTAACACCCCCTCAGCGGTTGTTCAACGATTAATTAATTAACAAACTAACCACAACGCCGTCTGCTCGCGGGGGTAGACAGGAAGCATGGGCCACCACAAAACTCTATCGTAGCACACACACATTCATAGATCGTCTCATTCATCCTTTTCTGTTAATCCGAATCTTGACATTACCCGACTCGAGTAAATAATTCACTTGATTGTCCCATGTATTCCTCAGACGTCCCGGACTTATTCTACCATTCACTATCGAATAATATATCCTTCTTCCACTCATTTTTTCGTTCACGCCACATACCAAACCATCTAAGCGGCTCTTTCTTAATCTTATTCATTGTGTATTCTTTCCAGATATTCACATTTTTAACATACGCCTTAGGGATGTTATTTCTATAGCATTCAGTACTTTCATCCTTCCTCTGCCAGTTCCGGGGGTTTGGCGTCAGCACTCCATTGTGACAATCTATTATTTAGACGATCAATTAAGTAATTCAATTTATTGGAGAACTATTTGAAGATTTACACCTCATGTTAATATTTGATCATTGATGAAGATAACATTAGAAAATCTCAAAAGAAATATGGAAAATAAAAATGTTGCTTTAAATGAATTAAGCCGTGTTGGGTGACCAGATCTTAATAGCCAGAAACTTCCACATCTTCCTCTCCCCTATCTCCTTCCCTTCCTCAATACCTTCAGCCTCACAATATACCCCTATTGGGGATACCTTAGTCTCACTGGCGCCAGACGGTTGGGAGCAGCTGGAACTCTTGTGCGATATCAAATAACAATAAAAATAAAATAAAAAGACACAAAAAATAAAAATGTATTAGTGGCATCTAGAAATCGAACCCAAGACCGAGACAACACTCTAGCCACCGAGATATTGAAGCTTTTTTCTTTTACTTCATTCATTCTTCATCATTTTTATCGACATCACACTTAAGTTTTATAACGTAGTAATATTATCCTCAATTAATTCTCATATTAATAACTCCTATATTTTTGTTCTACCCGAATATTCCCAGATTACCCAGGTTCCATTGTCAGATTCGAATAATACGTTTTTTTTCTGTGTCTTTCTATTTCATATTTCATTTGAGATTCATTAATATCATTTTCTCCAACGATTAAATTAATTAATTCTTAAACTTTGGCAGGAAGCAAACACTTTGTGGTTAGAAATAATAAAATTTAAAAAAAATGTTTTATTCAACTATTAATTAACATTCGAGTATAAAAATTAATTAACAATATTACGAATAATTACCCGTAAATGGGACTAAATCGTTCAATTGAACCATTATGTGTACTGAAACTGCAAAAGTGAATTTTCCTGTAAATTAAATTTAAACAAACGTTATTATTGCGGTCGTAAAATAAAAGCATTTGCAGTGTTTTTATGATCGTTGGCTAATAAGGAATATCGTATTCAAAAGTAAACATAAACTGTCAATTTCGTATAAGTGTGCTTTCTCAAATTGCATTTCGAAATCTAAATGTGTCAACGATTATAGGACAATTTTATTGTGCTTGAAATTAATTGCGTAATTTAATAATCGTTGGTTTCATTCTATGCATCAATATTATGTAACTAAATATTAACAAAAACAAACCAATTTATTTTTATTAATTAATTATTACAATCAAAACAAAAACAAAAACTTTAATATTAGATACTCTCTTACTTATTAATTGTTTTTGTGTTTAATTCGTAGAACTCCGTTTAATTTTTTAAATTTTTTTTATAATTAAATTTTTAAAAAACTCTCCTACTTCGCCAGATATTTCAACACAGTTTTGTCCAAAACTTATTTTTATTAAAAAAACATAATAAATGACGTATTGTCTTACTTCTATACTACTTGTACCTTTGAGAACTGAAAATACTCTTTAAGTTGCGTCTCTAAAAAAGTTGTACATATTTCATGACGCAAGAGCTAACCATTATCTGACTTCAAGACGCAGATTCACCGCCTTATAGCTAAGATCATTAGTTGGGTTTGAAACAAAATATTTCGTATTAAAAATATCTGATCAGTAAAGAAAGCAAGCTGGAAATTAATATATGGTAATGTTAACTAACTATACATCAAGCCGTTTCTCCACAGGGGTAGGCAGAGAGGACGGACCGCCAAACAACTAGAGTTGGCATACACTTCTTCCTTCATTCATATTCATGCATCGTCTTATAAATTCTCTTCTATTATTCAGACTTCTGACATGGCCCGACACAAGCTTTTGATTTACTTGATCGTGCCATGTATTCAAATTGGGTATACGAGACAAAAAAAAATACCGAATGTAAATAGGTTCCAATAGCTCAATTGGTAGAGGCATTTATCCTAGTGAGACTATCGGATCAGGGCTCAAGTCACAGTTGCGACCGATTCCATTTTATTTTCTGTGTCTTCAAATGTCCCATTTTTTCATTGTGTTGTTAATATTATCTTCTTCAATGATTAAATATGGTTTATGAGGTTCTGTAACTTATTTCCAATAACAAGTTGAATAATTTTTTTTTATTTATTCACTTAAGAAAATTTACTTCTCAATGTGTGTATGCGTCAATAGCATTATAATTTATTTATTTTTTAATTAGTTACGATGAAAAATAAATATAATCATTAATTAGATTATTTTTAGTTTTACGTTCTCACAAGATATTTATGGATAGAGAAAAGTTCTATCATTTACGAATTATCTATCAATAATATATTATTATGATATAATTACAGCACACCGTGAGTTATTGTTATTAGTCGCTTGTGCTAATTTTGAAATCGGTATTGCCAAGTTTAAGAATACAAGGACGCATCGACGATTGGACGATCACGTCTAATGGCATGTCTCAAACAATTTAATATCAGATACGTAATTAGTTATATGTCATATGATTTAAACATCGCAAACAGAGTTGATGTAACAACGCTGTCTACTTTTAAAACCTTATTACGGCGGTTACATCAATGAGCAAATTTAATGGCATACGTATTATCAAACACAAACACAGCTTTATTAATTTATTGATGTTACTATAACACTTATTAATTGTCATTGTGTTTGATTTGTAGAACTCCAATTATTTGCTGATTCTGGGTTCAAAGCCTTTGCATATAGAAATAAAGGGATTTAGATAAATTTACTGGAATAACTAGAGATAAACAAAAGAACAAATGATCTGAAAATAACATTAACAAATAAAATTAGAAAAATTGTCTCTTCTCGACTCCATAGTATTTTCAAGAAAGCGTTGTAATAGAATTCCTTAAAATAATTCAGGGAATAGCATTCACGTTATTAAAAACAATCAAGAAAAACCTACCACCATTAAAAGTGGGAAAACAGATTTCAACTTTAAGTACCTCACATAATAAAAAAAAATTAAAAAAGTTAACCCGTTTAGGCCGAAAGCATTAATAAATCACTTCAAATGCGATAGAAATGAAAAGTGGGTAGGGCTAAATAAAATGATATAAGTAAGTAAACTCAGTGTGACCTAACTACAGTTTTTAAATGTCTTTGAACACCGAAAAATCTGTCACAATATTAAAAATATTTTCCTTAACGCTTAAATCCTCACAAATTCATAATTTCAAAATGTTATTTATCCCCCTCCATAGTAATTCAAATGAAACTGATTCGAATCGAATTCAAATGACTCGTACCATTGCATGCCAAGACAACAGGTGTAAAAATACTGCATTTGTTTATCCATACGGCTGCAGCGGATATGCACTGGAATAACAACCGGTCGTTGAGACTACGGTGCATTCATTACGGATTATAATGATAAGTTAGTCACGTGAATTAATGCGGTACGGTGTTTTGTGTTTGGACTGTTTTCAGGTGTAGAGGGACATCTTTCATATGTTTTAAATCAACACCTCGGAGTATTCAATATATAAAGATTTAATTAATTAATCAAAAAATATACTTTCTTTACACCACTTTATAAATATACATAAACATATCTACATGTTTCGACAGCAATGCTGTCATCATCAGGAATAAATGAATACTAAACAATGATGACGCCACAAAGTGAATACCTATCGTTTGAAGAAATTATATTTAAAAAAAAATGGTTAATGTTTTTGCAGTGTTCATTTGATTACCATTATTTCTCAGAGGGTAAATCTTTGAATGTAGGTATTACCGAGTAAAGAATACCCACATAAAAGCAAGTTTGTGAGATTTGAAGTGGCAGGAATGATATAATATGAGATGGACAAGGGTTGTAACACCAATCAATTGGTCGAAACGAGCATCCGTTGGTCAAGAGGCATATTATGTGTGGAGATTTTATTTATTTTAAGAGTATGACATCTCGACGACCGGATAATTCAACACGCGTATGAATCGGCGCACTTTTAAAAAATAATAAAAAGTTATTAAAATTACGAAAAATAATTTTTCAAATGATTCATTAGGTTAGGTTAGATAAGGTTTTATGGCTCGTTTTTTGATACTTATATTGACTATATCACTTTTAAAAAGGGTGTCGATTCATAAGTGTGTTGAATTGTCATGGAACCGAAATCTTCTAGTTCGCAAGGCGTATTTGAAAAAAATATTCTCGATATTTGTCCCGAAACTATAGTTCCTCATTTCTACTCAAAAACACTAAATAAATAGTGAATTATTTTCATTTAAACACTCAAACAATAAATAATATTAAGGTTTAACTTTAAATTTTATTAAAATTCGCTATCACAGATGGCTTTAATTACAATATTTTAGAAATAAAATTATTGTGCTCTTAAAACTCTTGCACAGACATGTGATAGCAGTGGCGGCTCGTGACTTTGGAGGGAGCTAGAGTGCTAATAAAATAATTTCTTAAAATCATTTTCAGATTCAACATCAATAACGTCGTATTTTTCAATCTTAGCACTCTAGCAACACTCAAAAGTCACGAGCCGCCACTGTGATAGTATACTGTATTTGAATAGTATACAAGTTTGCCAAAAGAGTTGAGTTTCAAACATTACAATGACAATTTATTCCATTTCCTATTAACAAACAATTAATTCATCTCAATATTTAAAAGCTTTACGTCCTAAAAGCGTTTTTTCCAAAAATATTGATACTAACGCCATCTCTGAATTTTCATAATAATTTAATGTTGAAGATAAATATATAGATGGTTTATTTACATTAACATTCTATAACATGATGATATTGTGTACATTATATTTTAGACATTAGTATGTTTCACAAATAATGTTATATTAATGGAAATAATTGATAAAGTTCTTCCCTACTTGCTACGATAGCTTGGGCCATGTTATATATAGCAAGTAGTCCTGTAAGTATAAAATAATTTATTGTTTGAGCTTTTAATATCAAGTAAAACTTTTAACGACTGTTTTAAATTTACCTTTAGAATGTATGGAAATGGGAAATTGGTAAAATAATACTGAACACGTGGAATGTGATGCGATTTTAGTGTTTTCGGTTTCCCTTCTATTTTAGTTTTACACGTTTTAATTACCCGGGATACTATAATTACCTCAGAAGTTCCGACAAAATACTGCGACGCTTCGCGGTAGATACTCGAAATATTACTGGCGGCCATTATTTCTAACTCATATATTATCGTTACCTATTTGACACTGTCTTGTTGAGATAGGGCGAAGGATTTGATTTTTTTTTCGATTGATGAAAGACAAACACTTTCAACTTAAAAATAATATAATAGAATTCTCTTTAATGCCTTCAAGAAGCTTTAAGAACTTTATGCTGTAATGGAGGACTGAGCTTTAGTTCGAATCGTTCGAGTAGACAATTTATTTGATCCATTTTATAGTATTTTCAATGTTCATACTTAATGTCGAATTTTATATTTTGAACACCGTATGATTAAAAGATGATTAGAGCATTTTACTTTATTTGAATACATACAAAAACAAATTATGTATGAAACTGCATTGAATACAATAATATTTCCTAATGAAGTCAAGGTCAATAGGGCAGCTGATAAATTATTAGTTAAGTAATCAGGTCAGTTTGCTGATAATTACAGCATTTTGCAAACATCGGATTTTCCTATATTGGTTGTTATCTAGATTTAGAAATATCAAAATATGTCGTAAGGTTTTTTTTTTAATTTTTTGAATTTTTAGAACCAATGGAAATACGCAATCAAATCCAGAAATGATTTCAAATGCACCCCCAATTGCAATTCCCCGAGCGAAAGGGTCTCACGAACCGTAATAAGGGAAGTTCTAGAACCCTGAAAGTAAGGAAAGTAAGTAACTAAAGGAGGGGATGAAAATAGGAAACTTTGCTTATTGAATTACTCGTCCGCGTACACTGGGATTATCTTTGAATAAGAATATTTTCATTTTAAAATGTATAGCAGCTTTTTAAAAGCAATAAATGAAATTGAATGATCAAATCAATGCCTAAACTTCACAGCTGCAAAATTGAAATGTATTTTTTAAATCATTAATCAATTTTTTTTAAATAATAATATTTGGAAAAAAATTATTTATCCTTAGCTCAACCTATTATAAGGCATGGAATTACGGCTTGGTGACTTTCCTGTAAATCAAATATCAATCATCTTCATTAAAATTTCATTGGATAATTTATCACACTATAAAAGTTTATACATACTGTTACAAATGTTTTAATTTATTTAGATATGTACAGGGATGGCCAGTGCGTCAATTGCGATCTACTGCTCGATCACGAGGGTAATTTTGGTCGATCGCAGACCTATATTGTCATATATTTTGTTTAAACATCTCTTAAATTCCATTAGTTCCTTTCTCTTCTCATTTTTACTAGTGAAATACATAATTGTATTATTGTAAAGATTTTTAGTAGGGTTCTTTTTTTTATGTATGTATAAAATGTGTTTTAAAAATAAATATACGTATTCGATTTGTAATTGGGTTTATAGTTATCTCGTGATATAGTTACAAGTGATATCAGTCGAACGTCACAATTTTTTTTATCAAATAATCATTCTTATAAAAAAAAGTGTGGCCACCCCTGATAAATAAGCACCAAAACTGTTAACTTATAATAACAAGATTTTCAAAGAAAAGCAACCGTTAATCAAAATACTAAAAAGTAGAACATCAAGCATTTAAAAAAAAGTAAGTTATTACAACAACAAAAAATTTAAGATATTTCAATAAATATATATTCGAAATGCATCATTGGAGAATAAAATTAAGAAAACGATAAGATGTCTTCAGAAAATTGTACAAACAATAACATTTGACGTCTCAATACGGGTAAAAACTCTCTGAGAGCTTTTAACAGGATACTGTCGCCTCACAAGACACGTGTAACTGTTTGAAAAGGAATACTTTAATATTTATGATAAATTTTAAGAGAATAAAAAACACTAATTCATCCTTGTTGCTATTGACCCCTCGTAATAGGAAGAAGACAAATACCTAATGACATCCCTTTTAAACATTATTAAGGGAACTGCTCTACTATCAAAGCAATAAAGCGAAACATGAGAGATAGCGCAGTGGGCCTATGACCCGAGTGCTTACAGCATATGTGAAAGCGGTATCCGTTTTAAAAAAAACATTATTAATAATCGTAAGGCTATCGCAAATCAAGTATGCTATATTACCAAGCATTTGGTATTACAACTCTAAGATCGTAGTAAAACCTAAATAAAATATTTTAATTACATTTGCATTTAATTCTTCCTTGTGTATTTGCAATGAAACCTGTTGGTCAATGCTACCATTATTGTTCATAGAAGTGTATGATTATACAATTAAAAAAAAGTTTAAAAAAAGACTTGAAGTGCTGACCAATTCCAATAGTAATAATGCATTGGCGATAATTTCCTAGAACAGGAGAATCGATCCACGATTGATGGGCGAATGATAATTAACTGCGCATTGCACAATTTGTCGACACGACAGTCTCCACTTGCATACTAAGGTCATAAGTGCAATCAGAGAATATTCAAATTAAATCTGTCTGACGTTGCGAAGTGCATTAACTATAATCCACCCACTATTGAGAGATGGTCTGATTAACAATGCTAGGATTAGATTAATGCAGTACCGTTGCGACAAACTACCGGCCCCTGACGGGCGTGCAAAACTAGCCCGCATCAGCAGTACGAATGTGAATAAAAATAATAACCTCAAATGCTGTTCCTTTCACTTTCGTAACATTTTTTTTAAATATATAAGGTACAAATATAATATCGACTGTGTTTTGATTAAAAGGCGTCATTCCATACTTTTTGGCAACCAAAAATAGGCCTAGTCGTTACAACTCCCCGACATTATCGCTCAGCACCCAAAAATAAACGCTTTCCAGGTTGCTAACTCAAAAAAAAAACAACGAATGATTTATCTATAAATTCTATACGGGTTATTGGGAAAATTTATAAGGTTTCAAAAGACAGTAATCCTCAAGCTGTAATCTTTTAAATTCTGTATGAAATACGTACTGGAATTTCTGGTAAAACGTTCAAAATTTGCTCTCACTGGTTTTCACGCTGCTCCTATTTTCAAACATTTAGACATGCATTTCATGTAATTTAAGCATTACAGTGTGAGGATTTTTGCCCTTTGAAACTTTATACATTTTTCTAATAACCCGTATAGAAATTATAGATAAATAATTCGTTGTTTTTCTTGAGTTAGCAACCCTACCCGCATAGAATTTACAGAAAAGTAATTAGTTGTATTGTTTGTGTTAGCAATCTGTAAAGTGATGTTTAGGGCTTTACTGATATGCTAATACAAATATCTAAATTTATTTCATAAAAGGTGTGGAATAACGCCTTTGACCAAAACACAGTCGATATGTATATCTACGATTGAAAGCTCGTAGAGAAAATTATGTATTCGCAACGTGTATCCATTCGAGGTTTAAATCAAATTAAGCAATGAAAAGTTTCATGCTGAGCAGGAAGTCGTAGGAGTATATTTTGGGTTCCATAACTAATTAACCATAACGTAATTACCCCACACGGGGAAGCAGAGAGGATGTAACACCACATAACGCTGTCATGCGGTAACACTCCTTGTCTCTATTCTTATCTTAGTCTACATATCCAAAACACCGAAGCATCCCTTTTCTTAATGTTTTTTTTTTGTAAAATGTAATAAATATTTGATATATTCGACACATCATCTATTCTGAAATCAAGAAAATGGACGCCGCAGGCGAAATTTATCCGTGCCGATTATGTAATACTTTTTTCGTGCCCTCGGGTGGTTGCCCTCGCCGCCTCGGCGGTCGCTTAGTCACGGGTGTTATGCCTTGGGCAATCGTGCTTCAGCCAAAAAGACAAGTAGTTTCATTTGTGATTTGAGAACAATTTATTCTAGTCCAAATTCCGTATTTCTAAAATGCTTATAAGTTTGTAATCAAAATCGATATAATTTTTCTGGAGGATTTAACTCATTTATTTTTCAGTCAAATTAACTAACACCACATTATAATAAAATAATTTAAGTTTTTTCTAAACAATAATTATTAGCCTGAAACACTCATCCAAATTGAAAAAAAGCCTTTCCAAGCAAAGATAAATGTCGCCGACAGGACTCGAACCTGCACCCTTCTGATGTCCGGTCAGATGCTCTACCGTTGAGCTACGTCGGCTTATCGCAAACCCGCCAAGTTAATCAATATATACTAGTGTTTCATTCAATAATTACTGTTTTATTATATTTTCACCTGTAAACAACCAACTTTATTAGTATGAGAAAGGCTTGTAACGGCTAAATCCCTCAAATAGATGGCGTCGAGACAAATTATGTCTACATTTTATTGGTGAAAATTGCTTTGACTTGTCAAATATTTATTAATTGATAAACTAAAGTTCTTAAAAACTTAAGACAAGATTTTTGTGCATAGCGCAAAGGGTAACAATTATTTTTATAAACAATAATTATTAGCCTGAAACACTAATCCAAATTGAAAAAAAAAAACCTTTCCGAGCAAAGATAAATGTCGCCGACAGGACTCGAACCTGCACTGTCGTCAATTTGGATGAGTGTTTCAGGCTAATAATTATTGTTTATAAAAATAATTGTTACCCTTTGCGCTATGCACAAAAATCTTGTCTTAAGTTTTTAAGAACTTTAGTTTATCAATTAATAAGATTTTTCATTACGTATTACCCTTTTTTATTGGATAATCTCTGTTATAATACTTTTGAAAATTAACATGTTAACCATTACATATTTATAAAATGTCAATAAAATAATATATTTGAAAAAAAGTATTTTACAAAAGAGTATGAAAAAAAAATTGGTATACGGTTGCAAGCATTTCGTTTCTATAGATTTATTTTGCTATAAAAATAAGCTTATGAATCGATAAAGTCTGTCGGGTACTTCTCGCATAAAAATTTTAAACGATATCACTGTACTTTTAAACAATTTAATATGTGTTATAAATTGACTACATTTATGTGATTCGACGATTGACGAGTAATAAATATAAGTTGTGTTCTGATTCCCATGGAACTAATATCATCCTACACAGCATACCTACGAGGAAGACAAATCATTAAATGAACAACTAACCGACATGCAAACGTACTATATAAGGTCATCGTTGTGGCAAGCAGAGATTTTATGGCACCGCAAAACTATTTTTTTTTCCTGAATATTTCCCAATTTCAATTTTAAAATACATCTTTTTTTTCAGTAAATGTAATGAATTTATTGAGCCGTTCTTAAAATAGTTGATGGTGTAATGATCACCATAGTTACCTTCCAATAATCTGATCGGGGTTCGATTCTCAGTCATGACAATATTTAAAAAAAAAAATCACATATTCTTTTAGCTTTTTTTTTAATACAAATCATGAGATATATTATTAATATACAAATAATTTTTATAACCTTTAAAAAGTTACCCTGATTTACCTGATAATATGCAGTTATGTTTTACCTGCCATCTTTTAATCGATATAAATTTACGTACGAAATTAATACGGCAATATGAGTGCTAGAATGAAATTACACAACAATAAAATATACGTTGAAATTCCAAGCGGAACAATTTGAATCTTGAAATAAATCACACATAGAGAAAATTACACACCATGTAGTTAGCCACATTGAAAACATTTGCTTCTTAATTTTTGTACTAAGTTTCATATTTAAAAATAAAACATTCTGGGATTGATCGTTTTACCTCGGGCATATGCTTAATTCAGTAATTGTGCGCAATTCCAGTTAAATCATGGCATTGAATTTTCCACACTATCAAGCAGAATTGCGCATTTGTGAGTATTCCATTAGCTGGAGATTGCATTGTTAAGATTATCATGGGAACTTATCAACAACATACCTCTTTTGCTGGATTTTTTTGCAAGTATTCTCATTGGTCAACGCGCAGTTTAACAAACATTGTGAGCAAAGAGCGTGCATTTTAGATTATCGATCAAATGGGCAAAATACCTGGCGAGTCGGCCAGGGTCCAAGGTAGTAAATACCTCATGGAGGTCGCTGTTATTTAATGCTTTTACTGTATCTCCACAATAATTGTCGCAAAAAACGGATTGAAGACTCAAAGGCTTTGTTTGGAAAATGGGTGTCAAAACTTGGCATAACGGGAAATATTAGAGACAGGCCCCTACGCTGAAAGCTGGATTCCATAAGGCTGATGAAGAAAAAGATAAAACCAGGCAGTTTATCAAGGGGATTTTGATTCTTCAGTATAGGTTTTCGGATGAGCGCTGTAAGTGAATGTGTTGATCAGTGGCGTGCATTGTTCTATGATCAACGAGTAGACTGTGCGGAGTTTTTTTAAAGTTCAGGTATGAAATGTGCATTAAGTATTTGAAAATGGCTATTTTATTGTCATTTTCCGCTGATTATTACGGCCAGGTGAATAAATGAGCGTACATGTGCCTTCTCAAAGTCATGGAAAAACTACATATAGATTAGAAATATGTCGCTTTTTAATTTCTCCTTATGGTTCGTGTTCCTTAGAGTATTCATAGTTTTTCATTATTCATGGATTTCCCGCTACTGGTGTAAACACTATGCATTTCAAAGAAATACCTTTAAAGAAAATTTTAATAAATAACGTACTTATCTATATGCCTGAGGAAATAAAATATTTGATATATATATAATAAAATAAAATATATCTGTCCAATCACTTTAAAAGAGATTATGTAGGTCAAAGGGTACTAAATCGTCGGTATTGTAGAACAGGAATATCAATATTAACAATACGGCACGAAGTTTAATATAACCCTTTTAATTAATAACTATTACTTTTAATATACGAATTAAATATTACTTTGTATTCACCACTTAATTAATATACACATATCGACATATATTCTATATATTCCTGATGCAGGGAGTGTCGCTATCGAAACATTTTGATTTGTGTATATTAATAAAGTGGTGAATACAAAGTAATTTTTAATTCGTTTATTAATAATGACGCCACAAAGTGAATACCAACCTTTTGAAGAAATTGTAACAATTACTTTGTTTAAAATCACCGTATTTAATACGTAAGTATCTACACGTTTCAGAAGAAAAACTCCCCTCATCAGGATATACAATATAAATATATGTATAATATATTTAGGTATATTTTTATCCTGACGATGGACCCTTGTTTCTGAAACATTTACATATTAAATGTAGTGGTTTTATACAAAGTAATTGTTATTACTTTAATAAACATGACTCTACAAAGTAATCTTACATCTTTTGAAAAAATTAATATAACCCTTACAGTACAGAATAAAGTAAGTAATCAATTAACATTGTACAAATGTACATAGTGAAATATAATCATCAAAACAAAAAGTATTTAATTGTTTTCACCATTTCTTCAAAACTTGTGTAATTATTATTTTTTTTTTAATTAATTAAAAGTCTTTCATTCTTTTTTCTAATTCTGCCACTACATTATTTTTTAACGAGCTTAATAAAAACACGTAATTAAAGCTATTAATGCGAACACATTTTATAACTCCCGAAAGAGTTATAACAACGTACATGAAATTTGTTTATTTCAAGGTACGAACTTCAATACAAAATGGGCACGGAACAGGCATTTTTAAGCCTTGTTCAATTTTGAGCATCCATTCTTCTTCTAGCATACGTGGCAGGTAGCGTACGTGAGAGGCCGGTACAGCGGTAATAAGGTAATAAGTAACAACAAAACTTAGACTTTGAAACAGCGCAATAACATGATCGGTAACGTAGATTATGCAACGATGTAGAATTTATGAGAATGGATTATTCGGCATAGAAAATGACCCAACGTTCAATTTAGCAAGAATGAATTTTGTGGAGTGCTTCCGTACGCCGTAGATAATTTTGATATTAAATAAGATTGTCTAATAAGAAGATGTTCTAATTTAATAATTTTTAAACTTGCATAATGGGGTTGTTGTTTGACATTTTAATATAATCAAATATACGTTTGCACTAAGTACGGTTTTACACCGAGTTTTCGATGTGTCCAAAACGTAGAATATTAGGTTCAGTGTCAGAATTGCTACTGGTAGTATGTATATAATTTAGTAACAGTTTTCTACGCATCGTGAAAATGCGCATAGCGTAAATATAGGATACTTTGTAACTAAAGGAATCCAGAACTGAAGAGAGACTAAACATTTCCGTGTTTGAGAGATCCTTTAATCTTCGACCACTCGTGTGGTGACAATTATTCAAGCTAAACGAGTTGAAACCACAGCTACTGCTGGTGGGAGAATACAGTTTTGACCCAGCAGTAGAGAAGTCAGTCTTCGATGTAGAAGTCTAAGAAGATAGTCACTGAACTCTGCGAAAACAAGCAAGCACGAAAGTCGCATGGAGATGAAAGAATTATTGGGTGAAAAGCTATCGATAACAAATTGTAAGATAAACATTGCTTTCGGACATTCATTACAAGTTTTGTTAAGTCGTATCAATATTAAGAACATATCCATATTACCAAAAAATATCTATTAAATTTATAAATAATTTTCTTTGAACTGAAACCTTATTCTAAATATTACAAAATTAGGGTTTCATTGTGAAAACTGACTTAATGATACTGTTTTACAAAAATCCTATGAATATAATACATTTTAAATTTTCACAATGATTCTAAAATCTAGCGTAACCTTGCGAATTGTTATTGCGTTTTAAATAAAATGTTTTCATTTCCATAAAATATAAATTGACTTTTGAAAGTGAACAGATTTAATAGTATATTAAAACAATTCAGCAGTTTAGCTAATATATACCTAACTGCTGAATTAAATTTATATGCTGTAAAAAATATGTTCATGTACTAATTAAACTTAAAGACCAATAGACTAAATCTAGAAGTTCGAAATTATAATTCATTTGAATAATATGATTATTTAAATAGAACAATTTATGTAAAATTTGAATAAAGTTAAATAATTCTTATAATTTAATTAAGTTATAGAAATACGGTAAAAGTTGTACGAAAAAGTTATTTCTTTATATTTGTAA